>VZTL01021514.1:0-19810 GCA_013400535.1 Scopus umbretta
GGGTGTCTGGCAGCCAGCCAAGACCAACCCACTACCCTAACAGCTGTGTTTTTAAATACAAAGTTGAGCTCTACTCAGTTCTTAAAACTGTCCTGTAAGCACCAGCTTTTTAGTGGCAGTTTTAGGATTCTGGATCCCAGCTAGCTGGAGCTGTCTCTCTACGACCCTGCAAAAGGTATTTGCGGAGTCTTAATGCCTCTGCAGCGTTTTCCTGCTGGCTGACTCCTGATGGCTCCATGCTCATTTTAAGCTACTCTCTAATCAGTCGCTTGCCAGGTTTTGGATCCAGTTTTGAAATGCTGATCTCCTCCCTAGACCGTTAAACACATTTACCATTAGGAGCCTTGGAAGCCTAGAAGGACCAAATATTTCTCCTTCATCAGATAGCCAGTAATTTGTCAGAATTTTATGTGCTTCACGCAGTGCGAAACCATGTTGCTTCATGGAGGTGTCACCACCTGCCCTGTACCCAAGTTACTGCATTATTTATTTCTACCAGTCCTGTGTTCTTTTGCTCTCTACCGCAGCTGGGCATGCATGGCACAATTTAATAATGAACCTTCATCCACTCTCCCTACCTCCTTCAAAAAATATATTGATGTATTTTATTGCCTAATAGTATTTCTGTGAAATTTTTCCCTCCTCCTTTCCTGCAGTCTAGTGCAGAATAGAAGTTCAGACCACACTGTATATTGAAGATGGATTTTACGGATGGATTTTACAGCTGAAATCATTGTAAGGGGTCTGAAATGAGCTCCACTTTTGCCTACATATTTTCATTTTATAGCTTCTTATTCTTTGCCTTTCTAGGGTGAGCAAGCCCCATTTTTCTTTCTCTCCCATTTCTTGGGAGATGATCATTCTTGCCATGCTTCTGCAGTATCTTTCTGTTTAAGAGAAGGACTAATAGTGTTCCATATAAGTTCACGCTGTTCTTTCATGGAGCAGTTTTAATGTTCTTTGTGTCATTAACACTTTCCATGTATACATCCCTTCACCTTGTTAGCTATTGTGTCAGGAAGCATTTCACTGACATAGTGTTCAAGTTCCCTTTCTGAGGGGATACGGTTGATGTAGAAACATATAAGGTAGTTGTTTACATGCTTTTCACCAGCATTCATTGATTTCCGCTTGCCTAAACTGCATGCCACTAGTCATCAAATGGAGAAATTAATGTAGTTGACAGGGGTCACCCTGAAGTTCCTTGCACTCTTCTTTTGTTTCACCTGGCCAGAGTGCTTTTTGCCATCTTGAGATCTTCTTGTCTGACTGCACCTTCTTTTCATCGTTAATGAAAGGTTTTCCTATGGAGCCCTGAGGAATACTGTTCTTAAACTTTTGCAGTGGTGAAGGTGACTGTTTAATTCCGTTCTTGCTTTCTAAGAAGCTAGTTTTTCATCCAGAATAGTGTTTGGCTTCATATCCTATGAATTGTTTTCTTTCTCTAGTGGAATAGCATTTGGAAGTCTAAATAAATAACTGTTTCCTGTATTCAGTGCTCCAGTGGTGTACTCAGACCTTTCCAGGAGGTTATGAATATCTAATTCCAGTTTCTGTTAGTAGTGTCTAGTTCCAGACTAGTCATATCTAATTCCAGGAGATTTGTAACATCTGGAGAAGCAATTTCAGTTTGCAGTTTAAAGAACTACTGTACTTAATAGTTTTTAGCCGAATTTTCAGGAACTGATGCAGAAACGGCAGGTCTGGAAATCCACCTACAGCATTTGAAATGTAGAAAGGCATTGTTCACTACTCCAGGCTCAAAAGCAATGTGTCTTTGCAGTGAGATACTGCATGTTTTTGGTAGCTAGTTATCTACATCATCCCTAGACTTCAGAAGGTTTTTATTATCTCATACTTTTATTGTTTTAAAAGAGTTCATTATTTTGTTGGAGATTATGAACCAGGTGACCCTAGCTGTAGAACTGCTGTAGATTGACAGCAGTCTGATTGTGAATCGCCAGAACTAATGACAGGGTTACTGTGCTAGGTGGCAGAACTAGTCAAGATCTTAACTCAGTACTAACTTTGTGTTAGAAATACATCCTTAGAAAAAAGTTAATGCTTTGTTACTTATCTGATGAATCATTCTGTTTTTCCTGCCATCGAGCTTTTAAAAGCTTGAACTAGAATAAAGTGGAAGTGTAATGGGGGTACATGGGAAATACATGATGCTGTTCAGTGGAAGAGTGACAATTTACCCCTCCCTTCTGCAACGTGATAGCTCTATTTGGATATTAAAAACCGCAAAAATTATTTGGCTGAGCTTTAAAGGAGAGGAAGGACCATATGGAGCACTAAAATCCAAGCAGCTCATGCCACCTTACTCTTAAAAGTTATCTTTCGTGAGACTGAGTATAGCTCAGTGGAAATGAAATAGGTAGCAAGAGCAAGTATCAGTAGGAAGAAGCAATTTGCTACTGTGCCTTACTTTATGTATGTCCATAGCAATTTGTCAGCAGGAAGCATGCTGCTCTGTCTTTAAACGAAGTGGCTGTGACACCCGGGCCACTGCCTTGTAGCCTCCCATTGTAACTTCAAGTCTCGGAACCTGGGCAGTGAGACAGAGTGTAAGTTGTAGGCTACTTTTGTAGATTTTGGTAGGCTGAACTTTGAAGAAATCAGTAATAACAGAAGGAAACATGTTTTCTTCTTCCCGTGGATTATGTTCAAATTAATAAATGAGAAATGGGAGTTACCGTAATACTCACTGTTATGGAAGAATGAACATTCTAATCACCAAAGCACTATTGTGTGTCATCTGTCCAATCCTGTGTAACAAAGTATGTAATGGAAGCAGTAATTATAACTAAAAAATTACTTATGAAAAATTTTCCCGGAAATGAGATATTTTTGGCATCATACCTATTTTGAAACCCATTCATTTGGCTGGTTAATTTACTAATAACAATGTCTCTCAAAGGCCGAGTCATTCTAAAAGAAATCATATTCATTGGTATTTATAATGGATAGCCATTAACAGAAACATAGAAATAATTTGGCAGCTGTTTTTTGAACAGAAAAGATCGATTCCTTTTGTGAGACTGTTCTGATTAATATTTTTAGAAATAGTCATGTTTTTAGCATAAATTATCTGCGCTTTAGGAATGAATTCTTCTGAGTGAAGATTCAAGTCTGAGAACGGGTTGAAAGATACGCGCCCCCCCCCCTTTTTCTTTCATATCAATGTGCCATAGAAATGTTCTTTTTTTCCCCAGTAAAGATTAAGTTAACCAGTATGTACAGGGCTCAGTTTAAGATGAGGCGCAGTTCTACAGCAATTGACTTGCACTGAGGTAAAATTAGAAATGGGAAATGCTAACCAGATTTCCAGGTGTTAAATGATGCCCTAGGGCCATTTCTAGACTAATTTCATTATTTCTGGATGCAAAAATTAAGTTAATCTATTTTATATTTTGAAATATATTAAATAATTTGAAAAGTTATATATGATTCCCTTTAGTGCTCTGGGACTTAAGTGGAGGGTAAATCAAGTATCTGGTTTTTAAGAAATTGGATGCATAACATAGACCTAGTCATGGATTGTGAGCTTTGCTTCAGGAATAATTCAGGGCAGAATGTTAGTTTCTGTAAGATCTGTACTTCATTTGCTGCTAACGCTGAATGTCATATGGTCAGTGAGACAGAGGATTACAGGTGAAAAAGGGACAGTAGGCAGTCTGAGGTACTTGAATGATCCCAAGAGAATTTTCATTCTCATCATATCTCAAACAAAAAAGGTTCCTGATGGAGTATCAATACTTAAAAAAAAAAAATACAAACTTCAAAACTTTCACTGGCAGTCTTTCAGTCCCTCTTTTTTAGAGACACTTGTCTTGAGTCTTAAAACCTGCTTAGCAGGGATAGATGTGATAGGAATTTGACTTACTAGCATTGCTAAGGAATTGCTAAGGCCAAGTCTGGAAAGAAATTTAGGTGAATTCCCTAAATCTTGTAGGAGCTGGGCTCCTAAATATCTTAGCAGGGCTTGTCTTGAAGCATTATAACAAAAATGACATCTGGAAGTAAATGGGAAAAAAACCTAGTATGTGTTTAGTGCAGAGTTTACATAATACAGAATTATTGCGTAGCATATATTAAGGTGAGGGATGCATTTCATTAATTATCTGCTTGGTTAATATGCATTTTCTGAATAAAAAACTTCATAAAAGAGATAAAATTAGCATATAGGGATCAAGTTAAAGTGGAATGGGTTGTCCTAGCACATACATTACCTAGCATTGTTTTGGTTGGCTTTCTAACTGTAATCTTCTTTTAATTAGATTTTAAATGCAGTTTCGCTATGGATAATAGCTATGACAGTGTAGGGATTCAGAAAGGCCAGAGACTAAAAAAAATATACTGTCATGTAACCCTTCTCTTGGGTCACGATGAATTTTCTTTCTTACACTTTTACTAGCACTTTTTTCTGTCTAATGCAAATAAACTAAGAAACAGGTATCGTATTGTGTGTGTAAATATCACTGGCTATTCTTTAAATAGCTGAATTTGATTTTTGCTGTTCCATTGTTTTAATAAATTACTCTTTTTAAGTACTGAGCACATTTCTTTTGCAGCCTTTACAAAATATTTTTTCCCCTGTTTCAGCTGTCATTTAGATGTTGATATGTAAAGCAAAATGGCAAAAATCAACACCCAGCACTCCTACCCTGGTATGCACAGACTGTCTGTCAGAACTACCGATGAAGATATTGAAAGGATTGAAAATGGCTGTATCAGGTAATATGTTCCTTTCATCACAGTCAACAGGAGAGATTGCTGCATAATTTGTGGCACTCCTCTAGCTCTGCATTATGGGGGTGTTATATGTTGATCCAGTGCACTTAACTAACTTAACGATGTATATTCAAAGTACAGGAGAGACAGAAACCGGAGGGTTGTCATGGCTTGCAGTTTTGGAACCAGAATCTGTATTACCTCAGGAATAAACCCCATTTTCACACCAGTGGGAATCACACTGCCTCACTGAAGAGAAACCACTTTCTCAGGTCACCGCGCAGATAGCAGGGTCTGTGCTTCTCCAAGTCTGTGGGATTTGGACAAAAAGGGATCCTCCCAGTGCCATGCAGTGAAAAGCCTCAGAAAGTTTTTTTTTTTAAAAGTAGCCTCTGCAAATTACCTCATCCCCATGATAGGGAACATTTGTAGTGTATAAAGATTAACATTTTTGCACTGGCTTTTCTCACTCTACAGTGGACCTGTAGCGGTTTCTTTACATTCACCTTCCTCTGTTTTGATAGTTTTAAAATGTGCCAGTGAGCTTTCACTTACATTTTACACAGTACCAGTCATGTGTCTAGTCTGGGCAAACCCTGCTGGACCTGCAAGAAAGTGTCTGATGATCGACAGCACCTGTACAGGCTGGCAAAATTGTTCTGCTTTTGGCACCTCCGCTATGTGGACCTTGTCAGACTGTCTCTTGCTGTTCAAATGTGTACTCAGACTAGAGCACTCAAAATCCTGCTGGGCTGATAGGGCTCCCTGTGTTAGGATAATTTGGATTGCATGCCCCTAGCATCTAGTATGGAATGTGATCCCTGTCCTGTTTGAATTGGTCCTTTTTTTTCTTTCTGCTTTGTTTACGAGATACTTTCTGTCATGTAGGTGGACCTACACCAGTGAAAATGGAGCTGCTTTTATTCTGCACAGTATGGCTTGCTTGACTTAGTTATACTACCCCATGGTCTCCTTCGGGAGATTTGCAAGAGCTGTGTCTCTTTGTCTACATTTACAGTGATATCTCAGAAACAGGGGAAACACAGATCGAAATGAGCCTCTTTCTTTCTTTTTTTAATGTCCTTTTTGTAGAGGATATCAGTGATTGACAGCTCACAGACTGGAATTACTGGCAGGGATGTGAGAGTGTGGTTGTAAAGGTTTGAATGCAAAATTAAATCACTGCAGTCATCTGCAGCTTCAGAGGCAATGGCTTGCTTATGACAGATAGAGAGACTGAAATGTGAATTGCGCTTTATCATGATGATGATGGTCTTGAAGAGCCACTTATTTAAAAGAAAGTTTGCTGTTATCAGCATTAATTACAGGAGTTCATAGATGAGAGACTTTTACAGCGTCTCACTATGTAAAAGAGATCTCATATTTAAGGTTTTTGGATTGCTGAAGTAGTTTCTAGTTAAGTATCTACAATATCTTTATAATACCATTCAAAGAGTTCTGATACAGATTTCTTTAAGTTCAGATTTGTTTTAGAATATGTCTGTACCAAAAGATAGATCCGGTCCAAAATTTTAGCCCTCCTTTGCCTTGTAGTGAAATATACAACTATAGAGATTGGAAAAAAACCCAGTTTTTCTAGAGTAGCAGCATTTCTCCTTTGCCTTTATCTTCCTCCAACTCCTGTTGGCTGTAGTTCAACAAAACAATTAAGCACATTATTTAGTTCTCATTAAAGTCAGTGGGTGTCAAATTTATGCTTAATGCTAAGGATGCGCTTAAGTGCTTTTCTGCTGTGGAATGAGGTATTGTTGAGGAAAAGCATTCACTGAAACAGTTAACAGAAAGCTGCTGGTGATCTTTAAGCTGTCATTCTCAGTTATGCTGGAGTGGGTGATTCATGTGCCCATGTTCTTACAGCGTAGTGTGCTATAAAGTTGGTCTGTTTTGTTAAAACAAAAATCCACAACACAAAAAATAACAAATGAGTCTTAATTTTAAAAATCCAGCCTCTGTATAGAAACAGCTCAAATATGACAGGCAGCACATTAACTTATAGACACAGGTTGGCTATCTAAAAGTTGGAAGTAGGATTCAGCTGTGCCTTGTAGACGTCTGGATTTCAGTGTCTCTGTGTGAGTAGGTGTCCAAGTTCTTGCTGTCACCAGTGGAGATGTAGTCAGTACTAAAAGTCAGTGGAGCCTGGGGAACTGTTCAGCTTAACCTGAAGTTGAATAGCTCTTCAGGCTCGTTGGGCTGTGTTGATTATGAGAGGTATTCCGTTGCCTAGGATAGGCATCTAAAGCTATTTCAGATACCATAGAGTATCTGAAGCATTTACCTGGGGCTAGTGGATGTGAGGTGAGACCTGTGTGCTCTGGAGAGGTTGGATAAAGTATTTTGAGGTATTCCAAATGGTACTAGACTCCTGTATTGAGGCAGCTGAATCAAGCCCTAAGATGGCAGGTGACTATAATGGGAACTTAGATACCCAGCTTATGTTAGAAACCCTAATTTAGGTCACTGCCCTCTGGAGCCAAATCCCTCCCTTGAAGTCTGGCTCATGGTCATTACTCAAAAGGGCTTCAGCAATTCCTGTTTAACTGATCAAAACTTCACAACAATTACTACTAAATGAAAATTCTGGATTGTTTGCGTGCATTTTAGGTGAAAATGGTCTTCTAGGGTTTGCTTGAAGATCATCGTGCAAATTTAGAGCCAAATTAAGTCAAGGCAAGGGACAGGGACAGAGCAGGTGCTGATGTAAATATCCTTCCCAGAGCTTGCTCCGCTAGATGCCTTGAAAGCATGGGAATAAATTGCCTTTAGAGAGCTGAAGAGACACGGAGCAGAAACCTCAGTGTCAGTGAGTTTTCTCTAAGATATAGTGGCAGTGCTACCCCCGTGGAAATAAAATATTTTTCAGCATAAGCCGAGGAAGCACAGTAATTTGATGATGTTTCTGCTTTGTAACCTGCTCTTTATTTCTTGGCACACGGCATATTCTCTTTTTGTATTGATTTCAGACCATGTAATACACTTGGGTAGTAATGTCAGTGGTTACTGTTTTGATGCAGACACCAAACAAGATTACGGTGTCCAGATGGGAATGAGTCTGTCTTTGAAAAAATAAAGTAAAAACTATGCCATATGCATTGAAGATGTTACATCAAAAGCCCCATCTGTAACTGTCCTGCATCAATATAAAGCCAGCTGACAAATAAGGCCTCTCGTATTATCTGAACAGGGTTGAGGAAAGTCAGGAACGAGTATATGAGTTTTATAGTAGGGAACAATAATAATGGAAGCAAGAGTTCATTTTAGATTTACTTTTTGATTTGCATTTGTGTGAATTAAAGTGGAATATGTTTGTGATTGCTGTGTAATATCAGGCAGGTGCTTTCCTAAGAGCTGCCTGGCCTTTGTGTATTGTCTTCTGATCCTGTTGCAGATACACAGAAGCTGTATTTGTAAAAGTGAAGTGCAAGTACTTTAGTACTGTGTCTGCAAAATTATTTTGATTTTCCTGAGTTGTCTATGCATTTTATTTCTGTAACATTTTTGTAAGAGAAACCTGAATTTATTTACAAATAGTTATATTTAATTATAAGATAAACATAGTCATAGAAATTCTTGATGCACATATAGCGTAATCAGAAAGTTGTTTTTTAAAAGCAGTCAAGCAACCAAAATAAAAATATAGACTTCAAAATTTCACTAGTTGAGTCCATAATCCACCCAGTTTGATTCCAGCAGTTGAGTCTGAGAGTTTTGCCCTTTTTTTCCTATAGAATACAAATTTTTCAGTGAGTGTGTCTGATCACTTATTGGCAAGAATCTGACCAGAGAGTAATTTAAATAATTTGGAATTTTAAATTTGTTTTATGGGACTCTGGATCAGATTGAAATGTGTTTAGATCAAGTCACATTAAGCATGCCATTTTCTTTCACCTAAATTAAAACATTTCTTCAGCATACTTCTGGCTCCAGACGACAAAAGCCATACCCTAGATGGTAAGCGTTGGGTTTTAGAGGGTGCCATTAAGTGCTCTGTAGCTGCTGCTAGCAAGAGGACAGGCAGTTGGTAAATGTTACAGGTGCACAAAATATGATGAGCCTGTGTAGGGACAGTGGAGTACAGCTTTCCACACTGCTGAGGAGTATGGAGGTGATGATGGTGCACAAGAAGCACTTAACAGATGATGTACTTAGCAAGTATGACTGTGCTGATTAAGTGGAACTAGTAGGACAGTATTCTTGTTTAGAGCTCACTCAGCTCTCACTGCACTATTCTGCATTGTCGTCCTAGGCATTTACTCAAAATAAAGCTGAGCCCTTTGTTCTTAGCATTTTATTTATTGTCAGCAGATGCCCAAGCACAGCAATGTCAGTAATGAAAGAGACTGGGACTAAAACAAGTTCACAAAACGGAAATAAGAAAGAGAGTTAACAGTGCATTTTGGATAGCAATTTTCAGCTCCTCCTTGGCTGTTGTTCTCACTGATAAACCAGCACAGTTATATCTAAATAGAACATCATGTGGTGTTCGTTGCATTTCAGTATGCTTATAGAGGCTACTAAAATTGAAATAGATCTCCCTCTGAGACTTCAGAAAAAGTCTGCTTGGCCTGATTTCCTGGGCCTGGCCTCTGTGTAGGGTTTTCTTAGGCTGATAAAGAATGCACTCTGACAATCTTTTTTCTTTTCAAAATTCTGCTTGGAAGAATACAAAAAGTATTTTAATCCGTGTTTACTTTGTTTTCTGTATTGTTATTCACTACTTTATTACGTGACCCTTATATTCAATTACCTATATTTAGTGCAAATAAAGCAATTTAATGTCACTAAAAGCAGTTGGGTTACTGCAACATAGTGAGATACTCCGCATTATCTGAGTCACTGATTGAACACAAACTTCTAATCCATCCAAATGTGAAATAAAAGATACTGGCTTAAGCATCCATGAAAGGCTGTCTATTTCTGCAAAGTGCAATTTTTTTTCACATCCGAATTGTGATACTGAAAATTATTTTCTAAGAACTCCCACTATCATCTTTTAAAAATGTATTTTCAGGACTCAAAAATAGCAATAATTGGTAAGTAAGGACAGAAGTTGCAATATTAGAATTTATTGCTGTCTAAGATCACACAAGATGTCTATTTTTCTGTAAAAAGGAATAAAAGGGCTTAAAAACAGCCATAGCAGCACAGCCTAAAGGACCGACTAGTCCAGTGTCCTTTCTCCAGCAGGTTTGTAGGCAGCTCCAGGAAAAAGGAAAAAAAGCAGGCAAACTGCAAGTGTCTGCAACATCCTTTTCTCTAATACTCTCCCAGCATCCAGCTCAGGAGACTTGTGAGCTGAACGCGGGCTCTGTGTATCTGGTAATCCGTAATGGATTTCTGTTCTGTGAGTTTGTTCATTCTCCCCTAGAAGCCGTGTCAACTTTGGCATCCACAGTATTCTCAGCACCCACACCACAAACTAGTTTATAAAAGTCTTTCAATACTAAGCAGTGCCTATTGGTGTCGTCTTATTTGAAGAGAAGAAGAAAACAGTTAACAAGTTGAGAATTCTGGGAGTGGCAGGACCTATCTTCTTTTAGCATGATTCTTTGTGTAAAAATAATAAAGTTTTAATTCTCTGTTTGTCAGTTTCTCAGCTGTGAGTACACATAGAATTGAGTTGCTAATTATCCTTTTGTGGGCATTCAAGATGCTGTGGCCAGTCCTTTGGGAAGATACTGCAAGTATCCTTAGAGTCAGTGTTTTCCTGGCAATACAGATTAACAGGCTCATGTGAGAGTTTTTGTTCGCATTACAAAGAGGGGAAAAAAGTGATCCTTAATGGATGTGACAAAGTCTTGTAAGAGTGAATACTAAAGAATGAAAAACACAGAGAAGACCCTAGGAGTCTCCTAAAAATTCCCGAGTGAGCCCTGGTAAAGTCCAGGTTCCAGTGAAGTCAATTTCAGAACTCCGTTACTGAAAGGTGAGGCTAAAGTTTCATCTATTTTTCTCAAATGCCAATTATTTCAGTGTTATTAAGTACTTTTACAATTACGGGAACTCATGGGAGTTGGCAGAGACCGCACGTAGCTTAACGTTACAATCGCCCTCTGCAGTCGTGTGCAACGGGGCTGTTGTGTTTTCCGTGTGTGGCAACAGCCTGAGGTGCCTCCTCTCATCGCTGCCAGAGCAGCCCTGAAGCTCTGTGGCCTGCTTTGCTAATACGACGCGTGACGTTTCGGTCATGAAGCGAGCAGCCTGTAGTTGTGCAGCGGGCGGCAACAGGCTGGTAAGAACAGCCGTCGTGCTGCTCAGGACTAACCACTGTAAAATCACCGTTTTCCCTTTCGATCCAAGCAAGAGTGAAAGCAAGAAGAGGTGCGTATTTGCTTCCAGTCATAAAAAGGAACTGCACTGGTAGAAATTCCAAGCTGTTAAACCCAAACAATCTCTAGCAGAACAACACTGGAAACAGCAGTGGGCAGTCATTTTAGAGCCCCCTGGGGATGAACTCTGTGTTGAAGGAAAGCTGCTGATACCTTTTACAGGAGGTATCAAGAGTAGAAAACATGCTTCCCATAATTGTGTATCTGCACACTAGCGTAGTACTGACCAGTAAGGAATCAGCCTCTGAGCTTGCTGGAACGGGTGGCAGAGCCTCCACTGACTTCATTTTGTGTTGAATGGCTCCAGAAAAGTAGGAATACAGGCTTAGCTCTGTTTGTCAAATGTATGCCATATTACGAGGAAGAGAACAACTTGCTGCGTTGTTTTCTGATGTAGTGATGGAAAGAATCCGATGGGGGGAAGTCTGCTGGAGGCTGTATGGAATTCTTGAAAGAAATTTGCTTTTGCAGAACCCATTCACTGTGTGAGGATGCATCTTCGGAACTGCAGAGAGTCATTTCTGTGGAGGGAAGACATCTATCTGAATCCCAGACGAGCTCATTCAGAGGCACGGGAGCAATGGCAAGGTAACGTGCTAACTAATACCATTTCCAGTATTAAGTTTAAATTGTTGAAAGAGACTGGTCACAGTTCAGAGGCAAAGTAAGAACCATCACTTTCCAAAGGAGATGGGTGGAGTCCAGCTGAAGAAAGTCTATAAAATTAACTGAAGCTGCTTTTGACCTTGATTCCAAACTCATCGGTTACTCATTGCTAATAAAAACGCTAGAATCCTCAAGATGCTGAATGAACTTACACAAATTAGTCTGAATAAAAAAAAATAAAATTATTTGATCAGATCTGAAAACATATAGAACGCTGAGGAAATGCATGAAGTGAAGCCAGACTGTAAAGTAAATGGAGAAGTGTTTGGTTCTGGCTGATAGCTGATGCAATGTTTGTTTCCTATCAAATAAGACATAATGATTGTTCCCATGTTGATAGATGGCTCTGGCAAGGGAGGAGGCAGGGGCTGTTGTCTTGGAAGTGCAAGAGTTTCTCTCAGTGTTTAGAATCCAGGTAGGTTTGTAATGGATTTGGAGCCTTAATCAGCAAAAATCAAGTCAACCATTTGCTTAAGTCACTTACTTTACCGGGACTTAAACATGAACCTGAAGTGGAGCTTCAACAATTTACTGTGTCTGCTTTAAATATTTCCAGCTGAAACTACAGAACTCTGTGTCCGGATATAGACAATACAGACCATGCTCAGTTTAAGGATAGTGTATGTCAAAGAGCAAAGAAAAAAATTATTATAAAACTAGAGTAATTTAAAGAGTGTTGCTTACACTTCAGTCTTTTGGGTGGTGCAAAATAACCTTGTATTTGCCTGTTTGGTAGTCAGATGGTGACACCACTGCGTGTAGATTACAAAGCTGCAAGAAGTTGCTTTTAGGTGGAAAACATTTATAGGTATGTGTTTTGTGTAAACATAAAGCACATGAATATATAAACTCATACTGAGAACTTCCTTTTTAGTCTTTCTTTATATTGTTCTTTACCCTTTTTCAGGATAGTTTGAATTACACACATGTGCAGGTACAGTTACTTATGCTCTGAATATACAAGGAAGCCTGTGACGAAAACATGAATGCTTAGCAATTTAAATATTATGGCAACATAACATGGTTCTTGAATGCAAATTCTCAAGTTCCTAAGACAACAGCATCTGATAGACTTCACTGAGTATCTTACTTCAAGATGCAAAGGGCAAAAATGTGAAAATAATATAGCATGGCAGAAATCAGAAAATTCTATTTCTTTGTTCAGAGAGGCTCTCAATCTTACTTGGTAAAATCTGTTTGCTCCTTAACTAACAGCTCTCATCAAAACGCTTTGTTTTCTAATGTAAGTAAGAACATCCGTATTAGCAGTTTTCCATACCACTCCTTATGTGAAAGCTGAGTTCTGCAAAGAGGAAAATTCTGTAGCTTAATTTTATGCACTATTTTTTGAATAGAGTGAGGAATCTATTAAATAATCTCAGACTTTTATGTGGAACTTTTGCATTCTTGGTAGGCTTTGGATTCTCTTAATTGTTGGAAATTATAGATTATTTATATGATGCTATCTTGGTGTAGTGCTAAAGAACTACAAATACCTTTTTCTAATTTCTGACATGTGATATTATTCCTGCCTTTTTTGTCCTTTTTATTTCAGAGTAAGAGAACCTGGGCAAGATCTATGAGGAGGTATAGTTAGGCCTTTGCAATCAAGAGGCAGATGTACTTTACCATAAGATTTAAATTGTTCATATCAACCTCTTTGTGGATTCTGAGCATATGTAATACTAGCCAATGCAGAGAGAATGTAAAGAGCTTTCTTTGAGTAGCCCAAGGTCTCTCTAAGAAGTTAAGCATTGTTCAGGATTTCATTACACTGTTTCCGAGGCCGAGTTTGGGAAACCTGAATTAACACCGCTTTTGTCCAAACTAGACTGCTGGTAGGAAATAATATAATATATTGTGTGGGTAATAAATATAACCACTTTTCTAGATTTCAGTCTCCATTATTTTCAATTTTTCTGAAAAATGTTTCCTTTTTAACTTCGACAGAAAATGTTGTAAGGATTCATAATGTGAGTTAGTGGGTGGAGAAGAAGATACATAATGATACAGTGATAAATGAATTACATTGTCATGATTTTTTGCTTATCTCATTTCTAAATATCTCATTTAGAAATTTAGGATGAGGAAATAGTGCTTCCTGTGCAGTAAGCAGGTTTATATGTGATAGGCAATGAAAAAGTCTGCAGACAGACCCTTTAAAATCACAGGGAAGTGGCTGAATTTTTACCGTTCCTTATTTCAAAGTCCATCCTCCCTCACTAACTATTCAGCTTTTGTTTCCACTGTGCGTACCAGCCCTCGAGCATGTGATCCTGTGAGTATTTTGTATCTCCTAATTCTGTCAGTCCAGGGTTCCCCCATTATCACATAATGTCAGAAGTTTGTCAGAAGTCAACTGCCCCACCCCAACCACTTGGTTTGCCCATGCTTGGCAAGAATATTCTTTTTGTTGCTCCTGTGGTGCTGGTACAGGGGACTAGGAACTGATGTGTGAGATACTTTCCTTATCCACTGCAAAAGGTGACGTATGAAATTGTGAGTAGTGCTTGGGTTCACACAGTTAATCAGTCAAGTTTAATTTCATGGCAGGTGGAGAAGTGGAGAAAAATCCTCCTGTGCTACTCTTTGTGGGGATGATTAAGCCATCTGATGTTCTTGTCTGGTTCAGCCAATGTTGTATGTCTATTCCATGCAGGCTATCACGATTTGTCATATCTGTGAGGTCATGGGCCACAAGACATTTGCACCATGAAGACCAAAGACCTGATTCTTTCCTAGAACGTATCCGAGGGCCAGAGCTCATAGAGGTGTCCAGTAGGCAAAGTAACATCCGCTCCTTTCTGGGTATCCGTGAACGGCCTGGGGGAGTAAACAGGTAAGAAGATGTGTTTATACTTTAAAGGAAGATGACTGAGGTTATAGTATTATCTTGGTGATTAGGATGTAAGTTTTATTTTAAGAAGAAGGTAAGGAGCTTAGCATGGGAGATGAACAGAGTATCTAATGCTGCCCAGAAATCTTCACATAACTGAAGTATTATGGCTTTCAGCAGACTTTCTCTTTCCCCCTCAAATGTGCTGTGGCGAAGATCTTGAAGTAAAACATTTTGATTGTGCTGCTTCAGACAGAATGGTTTCTCAGAACTGGAATCGTATGCTAGCTGTGCAACTTGATGTTGCTAAACTCCTCTGTACTGAGGATGAATGCAATTTCTATTTCAAGAATCTAGGATGTTGCTAGTTGTGGCTTTTCAGGACATTAATGTTATGCACATTGTCTGCGAGTGTTAGGAAACTCCAAACAAGCAGTTGTGCAAAATGTGTCATTGCTTTGTTACACCTACTCAGGAATTCAGCTGCTGACAATACAGAAGGCTTCTGATGCAAAAATGAGAAAATCTTTTGGCTCCTGACTAACTTATTGTCACATAGTCTTTGGTGTGGAAGGCAGGTTCAGTCTTATCTTAAAGTTTTTCCAATACAACAACAGAGGCTTGCAAGAGAAACCTTTATGTGTTTACAGTCTTTTGACTTAATGAACTATTATTACTTTATAAATATATGATACAGTGTTTTAAATTTAACTCCAGCTGAAAGAAGAAAATGAAGTCCCAAGACAAAAGTTGACTTTCTGTTTGGCATTATGCTTTGAAGCATAGACTCCCATATTTTTTTGCATAGTTAAAGATTGGTAGGTAAGCAAGTAATAAATTGATTTGTTTCAAAATCTCAGCTAGTAATCCAGATTAAAGCAAGAACCTCTGAAGGGCTGTGCATGATACAGGTTGCCTTGATTTGTTGTGGTCCAGCACAGTCTTATTATCTTCACTTGATCTACTCCTTAGAAATTCAGGTCAAAAGCACATTTTGTTGAATTAGCCAGACTGTTGCCTGATTTTTCAGACGCCTGGATCAGTAGCAACTGCAGATTCGAAGTAATTAGAGAGGACAACATTGATCCTGGGCCAACAAACCTCTATATAAGGCTATTAGAAGAAGTGAGTTTGGGAATATCTATCCTTGTCTTCTCAGTTTTACACTGTTGCTACGTGAGAGTAACTCTCAGTTGTTCTGTCATGAAGGCTTAATTCTGCAGCAATGGTAGGTATGCTTGTTACTTATCCACAAGCCTTGGCACTGCATCTGTGAAGAAGACTTGAAAGGATTGAGGAAAGCTTAAAATAGAAGCCAAATGAGTACAGGGCTAAAAATAGTGAGATGCATGTTGCCATGCGCTAATACGCCTGAGAACAGGCTTCAGACATCAGATGTGGTCACAAATGTGTATGCCAAGCACATGGTAAAAAGAAACTGGTGCCTTGAAATAGTTATGCAAAGGGGCTTATCACTGCTGTCAGAGTTGACCTTCCTAATCTTATCAGTGCATATGTGAGAAGCTAGTAAGTCAGTCCGTCTTGTCGATAAACATGTGTATGAAATACCAATAGTCTTTACACTCTATAATGTGTTTTGTTTAACCTGCTGCAGTCGCTGGCCCTTGGCCAGGTTTAATGTCAACTATAGCAACAACACCAACGAAGAGTAAGTAGTGATAACTTCCAAACACCTTTCTACTACTAGCTCCTTCTCTTTTCCCTTTCCAGCCTAGTAACGTTTGTAGTATCAACTCCTTATCTCTTCCTAAGCCTCTCCTAAGAATATAGATTAATTATAAAGAAAGATTTAGTTTTCTTAGTATGAAAAGCATCCTTCATGCTCCCTGTGAACTTCTTCTTGTCCGAAGTTATCCTTACCTCTCAAGGAGCGAATTTGATTAAACATTTAGTCCCTACCTCCTCTAGTTCAGCTGGCTGATTTTACTGCATTACCAATTGATTTATTAATTCTTCAGTTTTTAAATGAGATTCATGTATTAATTTTCTAATAGTGATTTTCCTCTTTTAACATACTAGTCCCTTTTTGCAAATCAAGTGTCCCAGAAATTTCAGGTTGTCAAATGAGAAGTGGATACTGATCAGGGTACCTAGAAAACACTCATGCATGCAGTCTAAATGAAAAATAACCATCTTTTTAAAATGTGTGTTTGAGTTCAGCAGATATTATTGGTGTAGATGCAGAGTGAGTGACAGGCAACACAGTAAAGCTTGCATTGCAACAGAAGCTCTGACAGAAGCTGTCCTTTGGAGTCAATTTTATACATTTGCCAAGATATTTCAGTGTTACACCAAAGAGAAATCTCTTGGAAAGGTGAAGAGCTGCTGTAATTTAAAATCACCCAACACCTACATTTGTTGCATGTCTTAGACCACATCTATCTGAGGACAGATCTGCTCTGCAGTATCCAGCAGCAGATTTGTTCTAACGTATGATGACAGTTACTTTTTTTCATTGCTTTCCTGATGAGAACAAAAATTAAAAATAATCAGGACAGTTTCTGATTATGTCAGAAATACTTTTAGGAAACTTTTGGTTTTTTCTCCAAATAGTTCCATCACGGGCAAGTTCAAGCTGTACATTTTAAATGATGCTGCAAAATCTTTGTGCACATACCTGAACAAGAGGTCTTCCTGCTCCTGAAGCAACGTTTTTATTTGGTTTCCATAACTTCTATTAAAAAGGAAAACCAGTGTGCAGTGAACAGTGACAGAAATGTGCAGAATTTTACTTAGACTGGTATAATAAAAGTGCTAAAAACCTGAAGCCTAGCCTGCTAGTCAGGGCCCAAAGGCCCAATTAGGATGGAAATACTGCTTTCTTACTCTGTTTCTGACAATGACTCATGTATCTTGGGCAAAACTTTCATCCTTCCAATGTTTCATTATTTTTAAATGAAGACAACACCTGTCTGTATGCCTGTCTGACAGTCTGCAACATGCTTGATTTGCAAAGTACTTGACAGATGAGAAATGCAAATATTTGATTCATTCAAAGACTATGACAGTGTTTTTGTAGGGGCTGATGAAGACATGTTTTCTAAGTCTGAAGATGCATGCTCCTTTTAATGTGCTAGAACACAGAATGGGTGCGACTGCATTGCTGTGAAAGAGGATAGGCAAAAACAACTGTTTTATTAGTTACTGGATTCCAGTTTACTCAGTAGCACTGATAAAGAAAAAAAGATGCAGGTCTTTTTGAAGCTTTGGATTTTTCATATGTTAAAGACCTAAGAGTGCCTGCCCTTGGGGAACTGTAGGTGATGCTTTCAAAGCTTTGATTATGGCCAACTTTTTCCTCTGAGTGACTTCCACTGCCAGACTACGAGTATGTGGAAGTATGGTAAGTTGGGAGTTACCACAATAGGGAGATGAACAGAGGCCACAGAAATGGAAGAATCTCACTTACGAAAGATACCTGTTGTTGACAGATGAGTTTGTAGGGGATCTCAGGCCAAAGAAACAGAAATACTGGCATTAGATGCTGTGTGAATGTTTTTTTTCTCTTTTTTAAAACGAAACATGGAAGGAAGTTGGACTTGTCAAAATACTCCCTCCAAAGTTCACCACTACTGAGACTTTTTGACTGACTGTCTGTCTCAACCTACTTTTCCCTGCATAGCAGCATCCACAAATGCACAGTAGCCCTACCCTTTGAAAATTATGTTACTTATACTTCTTCTCTTCTGGTAAGAACGCCAGACATTTGAAGTATTGAGGAGCTATGTTAATGCTAACAACAGCAACTGTGAATTGGTCTTTAGATCAGGCACCAAGCATAGTAATGTGCAATGAAATCCTGGCATGTTTTTTAAATAGGAAGGCATTTTGGGGACATTTGAAAGAGAAGCCATAAAAGTCCAGGGGGTCAGTGGCAGAGAAATAAATACTTGAGCAGCAGTTCCCACTGCCGTGTAGAAATCAGCCTTGGTAAATGAAAAACTCTTTCTTTGAGCTGAGATGCATGTATAAATAGAAGATCAGTCAACCCAAAGGTTCTTTTCTCCTGCAGTGTATAATTTTAAAGGTTTCGCTGGTGTTGGTCAGGTTGGTAGGTATTTCCTTGGACACGGAGAAGTGTAGGATCCCAGCATTTTTTAGCAAACGAGCCTGGGCTTTTCCAAATTACACTGTGGTGCTGTATCACTGTGGAAATGTCTAAGGGTAAGAATTGGAACAGGTGCTCATTGCTGATAGGTGAAGCTAGTACTATCTTAAAATTGGTGACTTTTGTCTTCTCCCTTGGAGTGCTTCTTTCTCCCTGTAACAAGCACATTCATAGGCAGGACTGCCATTCACAGCATAGACTTTTTCTGATCTGAGTAATACGAGCAAGTATACATGAAAAGCACAAGTGAGCTCACTAAACTTTTTACCTGTTGGTTCAAATCCTGTAAGCAGCACTTTTTCAACTGTTAGTACATATTCTATCTTTGCTGTGGGATGTTGCTGTCATTGAACTAATTTGTCCTTTATTGACACCAGTGCAAGGGGAGAATCAGACCCAATCTTGGCAGTTCAGAGGAGAACATGTAGCTCATGTGCGAGTAGGAGTCCGTGGCTTTCATCCAAACCAGACCTTATGTGTGGAGAGTTATGCTTAAATATGCATTATCCACATACACTGTAGTGTCAGGAACGTTTAGTCTTTTCTGTCTAACCAATAGGGACACTTTCTGCTTCAAGGAATAAAGAAATTTCAAATACAAACCAGGGAGACCTGGACAGGCTAGAGAGTTGGGTGGAGAGGAGCCTGATGAAGTTCAACAAGGGCAAGTGTAGGGTGCTGCATCTGGGGAGGCAATAGCCCCATGCACCAGTACAGGCTGGGGTCTGACCTGCTGGAAAGCATGTCTACAGAGAGTGACCTGGAAGTTCTGGTGGGTCACAAGTTGCCCATGAGCCAGCAGTGTGCCCTTGTTGCCAAGAAGGCCAATGGTATCCTGGGGCGCATTAAGAGGAGTGTGGCCAGCAGGTCAAGGAAGGTTATCCTCCCCCTCTACTTTGCCCTAGTGAGGCCACACTGGGAGTACTGCATCCAGTTCTAGGCTCACCAGTTCAAGAAAGATGAGGAATTACTAGATAGAATCCAGAGAAGGGCTACAAAAATGATTACGGGGCTGGAGCACCTCTCCTATGAGGAAAGGCTGAGGGAGCTGGGCTTGTTTAACTTGAAGAAGAGAAGACTGAGAGGGGATCT
>VZTL01021514.1:19853-29924 GCA_013400535.1 Scopus umbretta
CCAGTTCAAGAAAGATGAGGAATTACTAGATAGAATCCAGAGAAGGGCTACAAAAATGATTACGGGGCTGGAGCACCTCTCCTATGAGGAAAGGCTGAGGGAGCTGGGCTTGTTTAACTTGAAGAAGAGAAGACTGAGAGGGGATCTGATAAATGCTTATAAATATCTTAAGGGTGGGTGTCAAGAGGACGGAGCCAAACTATTCTCAGTGGTGACCAGTGACAGGGCAAGGGCAATGGGCACATAATGGGAACATAAGAAATTCCAGCTGAACATGAGGAAGAACTTCTTTACTTTGAGGGTCACAGAGCACTGGAACAGGCTGCCCAGAGGGGTTGTGGAGTCTCCTTCTCTGAAGATATTCAAAACCCACCTGGATGATGTCCTGTGCAGCCTGCTGTAGGTGAACCTGCATTAGCAGGGAGGTTGGACTAGATGATCCCCAGAGGTCCCTTCCAAGCCCTGCCATTCTGTGATTCTGTAATATTTTACTTTATTGCATGAAAGGTGATTAATAAATATGGGGACAATCATGATTCCATTAAGCCTAGGCAAAACTCCCATTGATTTTAGCAAGGATGGGATTTAATGCTCAGCCTTTGGATACAGTGGCATTCAAATACAGGCAGAGCAACTTGGGCATGGCTCCTCTGATCACGCACAGACATCTGCATCTGAACTAGGCAGTCCATTCTTCCTTTACAGTTGATGGAAAGCAAAAAATGCTTTTTGGGCACAAGTCATCTCGTAGGTATGGACTATGAGATATGGACTATCTTGTAGGTACAGTGTATCTCTACTGTAGAGGTCTAAAACAGGTTGACTATAAAGCATTTATAAAGTGACTACTGTGTAGTTAAATGAGACACATCTCTTTTCTCTACACGTGCTGCTTTTGTTCAAACATTGACTGGGATTCTTCTCCAAGGCAATTGTTGAAGCCAGAGGTAATTAATTAATTGTAGCTCTGTTGTTTTCAAAGAATGGTGAGAGGAAATGCAGCCTCATTTCATTTAATTGCCATTAATGCCTCAGACAGTCGCTGTGAGGTTTTGGATATGCAAAGAATGTTGACAGTTTGTCAAGCCATTTCAAGTTCTATTATAATTTGATAGATTTCTTTTTAAATGCCTGAGTTCTTAAGAATGAAACAAACTGGAAGCATTTAATTAAAATCAGCCCGGTACACTGATGTCTGGAAAGGTCAAGAAAGCTTGGGTGACTAATGCACAGAATCAGCCAGCTGGTTATCTGATGTGATAGTATGGTGGTGTCAGTTCGAGAGGCCTCAGCCTGTAAACCATTTTTACCAGTTGGATCCCTGTCCTGCTTTGTCCGGCGTCTAGTCTAGTCTCCTGTACCTCAACATCCACCCTCTCCCTTAACTGCTAAAGTATCAGTAATATTGCTAAGCCTTCCATTATGTTGTACAGCAAAAAGGAAGAAAAAAAAGAGGTTAAAGAGGAGAAAAAAGAGGAAAAGAAGGAGGAAAAGAAGGAGGAAAAGAAAGAGGAAAAGAAAGATGACAAAAAAGAGGAAAAGAAAGATGACAAAAAAGATGATAAAAAAAAAGAAGAGTAAGTATAAAGAATGAATGTGCGTTCATAACACACCTCCTACACTACAAAGCATCGTATGGCATTTCATCATAACACTTCCATGACAATTATTGTACTGTAGGCTGCAGAATGTTAGCCTGTCCAATCTTTAGTAAGTTTTCCCCTTTGGAAAGGGGAAGTTTGTTGTTGCATCTTTAAGACCTGAGTTTAGACCTGTCACAAACAGCTTTCTAGGTCAGTAAAATGGAATTCAGCTACCTCTGGTCACTTTGCTTTGCTGTTGAAGATCACTTTTTTTACTACCAGGGTATTTCAGGATAGCAGCCTGCTTTGCAAATCTGCACAGGCTTTTCATTGTTCCAGAATGTCCATAATGATTCAGAGCAGATGAAGCAGAAGTCTGGTTTAGACAGAGAGCAAAAATCTTACATGTAGAAAATTACAGATTTACTAATACGTTTAGTTATTACACTAACTAGCATATTTAATTACTTAATATGGTGCAGTTAATTCCTAGTGATCACTGGTTTGCTCCTGCTGATTTGGAGATGCTGTATTTCTGCAACAAAATGAGATCATTTGATGCTTTTGACAGAAATGGGTCCTGCTCTTGTTTTGTTCCCCCAAAGCTGACCCAAACAGTACAATTTAGTATTACCAGTCATTAAAAATAGCAGTGATAGCAGATAAAAAGAGAATGCATTTGAGTGGACTTCATAGTTAAGAAGGAGTATCTTAGAGTAATATCCTGCAAGTTTATAGGTACGTATATGGTGGCATGTGCTATGTAGGAATGGGGACACATAGTTAGGAATCGCTTCCACATGGAATCTACTTGATCTCAAGATCTTGACTTTCTTAATCAAAGCTTTGTTTGATTAGGAAGCCTTTGTTCTAAGGATTCTCCTTCATCTTCAATTACCGTGTAGTGAGAGTCTGAGCTTTGCAGTAGGCTAAAGCATTTAAAAACATTTCAGCAAAGAAAAGAAATGTTTTAATGTCTAGAAGGTAGTGTACTCTGTCACATGAAGACCATATTTCATGGTCACCAGTTCTGAAGTGGTAACCAGTTTTTCAGAAGAAATGGCTCAAAACCTGTTCTGGAGATGGCAAAGTAAATACTTTTTAGAGTAAAGCTCCTTCCTTTACTAGCATTATCACCTGGACATTCAGCTGACAGCAGGGATAATGCCAGAAATACACACAAATATAAAATAAATTATCATTACATTTTAATATATTTACATTTTTGGAGGTTAGGAAAAGTCTCACAAATACATATGCAAGCATTGCCCAGTCACATATTCCCCACACTATTATACAGTTCACAGATCATACTATTATATGCTACTGTTGGAATAACTTCTGCAGCTGTGGGCCTCGCAATGCACCAATACATATTTCCTCTGATTACATACAACGTGCCTGATTGCAATCTATTTCATATCAACCTTTCTTGTGCTGGGGAAGGGCACTTCTGAGCATCCTCTACATGTGCCATTAGCCATGCTGTTCTTTAAATCTACTTTAAATTCCAGGCCTGTACACTTCATTTAGCATCTCTTATTGTTGTGAGACCGAGGGAGCCAGGACCGTGAATGTGTGAAATTTGCATTTATGTAATAACACGATTAGTTCTAGTCACACGCTATATGTGTGTATGCACACACAGAGTCTTATTTGTGTGAACATGTATTTGAATACATATGTGTTTTACTTCTTTAAATGCATGCCTGTACAGTCATTTCTGTAATAGGATTTGCCAAAAATATCAAAATTAATCTGCAAACGAGGGCTCTTTCTCTAGCAATGGACCATAGCCTTCCAGCTGGAATGATAATAAGAAATATTTAACATTTTACTTTTTTTCAGTGGGGTCATATGCAGAAAGGCTGTGGTTTTTAGCCTGGGCAATGTGAATGTCTGTGTTTTTCTTTCCAGTCTTACTTTTTCCAATGTTGGGTCAAGCAAATAAATAAAGCATGTCGGATAGAGTGAAGCTAGTATTTGGTATCTCATCTGGAGCTGCCTGCATGGGTACTTTCTCTTCTTAGGCAGCTGTGAGTTCATCACGAGATGAGCAGCCTCCAGAAGAGGGAGATCCAGCAGGTCACTTCATGACATTTCCAGAGTAAATCTGCACATTTTCCTTTCCAGGAAGAAGAAAGAGATCTTTGTGATAGATCCTTCAAGCAATATTTACTACCACTGGCTGACCATAATTGCAGCACCCGTGTTCTATAACTGGTGTATGCTAGTGTGCAGGTATGGACTGAAGTTAATAATAATTTTAGATTTCAAATTTAGTGTCTCATTATGTTTCCTATGTAAATCATCCTCTTATCTCCCTGTGGTATTTTTCGGGTGGCTTACCTAGAAGACTTACAGTTCATATACCCTTAGGGATATACGATATGCATACCGCTGGGAATAGAGGGCCAATGTTTCTTTTTATCTTTTTGTCTAAAAAGAATTTGTTGTAACTTGCCATGAGCTTCCTTATGAGCGCTGGCTGTGGCCTTTGTGTGCCACCTACTGGCTAGCGGCAGAGATGTGCCTTGGCCACTGTAGGCTCAGGAACCACTGCTAGAGAGAGGTCTTCCAGTCACCCAGCAGAGAACAGAAAGTGGGGGAGTGGGCAATGCTGGGTCATCTTAAATTAATATCATGCATCTGTAGAAGCTTGAAGGGCAGGAGGCTTTTAGTCGATTATTTTTCTTTCCCTTGTAAAATGTGGAAATCGGTTTGAGTCAAAGTAATGGAGTACTGTGGAAACGGTTCACTTGGGCTGTGTCAGATGGCAGGGAGAGATGAGGATGGCTTGCTACTGAGAAACATATCTTCTGTTTCGGAGTTGTCTTAATGGAGATGTGTTTCCCATGAAATCAGATGCATGTTTAACTGTAGGCATGTGTGTATTCCTCCGTAAGTGCACTTGTGTGGCATATATGTGTTAGCGTTTTGCTCCCGGCGTAAACACCTTTGAATTCTGAAAGCTCCTAGTGTCTGTTTAGACATAGCTCTAGTGTGCAGATGTCTAGGCATAGAGGTATGCTGCCCTTAATTTTTCAGTGCCAGTAATGTGCACTTACATGCTGCTAGGACACACATTGCAAGTAATCTGCTTACTCAGTTGGTGTAAATTTTTTTTTGTATCTTTGTTTCTTTAGAGCCTGCTTTGATGAGCTCCAATTTGACCATATTAAATTATGGCTGGTCTTGGATTATGTCTCTGATATCATCTATGTTTTTGACATGTTTGTCAGATTCAGGACAGGTGAGTCTTTCTGGGGTTTTACAGTGTTTTCAGATACAGCATGAGTATAAAGTCTGCAAACAGAAATTCCCCTGTGGGGTCTGACCAGTATAGTATCCTATCTCCAGCAGAACCCAACAATGGAGGCGTTGGGAAGATGAAGTGAAGGCCTAAGCAATGACATATGATGATCCATACCATTAAATTGCTAGCATAGTCCTTGATATACTTTGGTGCATGCATTTTGGTCTATGCTAGCTAGCACTCTCTCAAGCAGCGTCTGGGCACAGCTGGGAGGACAGCAGAAGTTAGGTGTTGTTCATGGTATCATTTTTGGAGGGGGCTGGGAGAACTTACATGTGAACAGAAGCTATCATGGTAACTGATCTCAGCCAGAAAACGTTTCCTGGCTTGTTTTATTTACTGGTACAGATGCAGTCACAAAATGTCCCTTGAAAGGGTCCAAACCTCCACTGATCATTATAAAAATAAGAGTTCTTTTAAATCTTTGATTATTATATGTTCTTTTTCTTTTTCTAAATCATGCTGACAGCTTGACATTAATTACAGCTTGTGACAAGTTGTAAACATAATTACAAGACAGGCTAAAAATGCTGTCACTTTGGGAAGCACACAACTCATAGCAAGCCAAATTCTTAAACTTAGCAAGTACCTTGTTCAACAGGAAAGTCTATTTCAGATAGCAACCTAAATCACAAGACTGACTTTTTTTGGGGGGGGGAGGGGGAGTGGTCCTTCATCTGCTTTGTGTAGTTAAAAAGTCAACTATGCCCACTAAATTTCTCTTCTGCAGTTATATCTGTTATTGTAATGGGAAAAAACTGAGAAGAAATTGGGCATGTACAGACAATGCAAGTTATAAACTTTCCAGGGCTGTCCTGATAATGATTGTACAGCTGTTAAAGCATGGTTAGAAAGCTGGCTTTGCAGGCCTGGATTGGAACTGCAGAATTGCTGCAGAGATCTCCTGAATGCTTTGATGCAGGGTGTCTGCTGCAGTTTCAGGTACTCAGATATGGGAGTCACATCTCTTAGGTGTTGAAGTCTTTATCAACTCATGTAACAACCCTTCCTGGTTCCACTGGTGCCTGCTACCTTCTGTAAGTCTGCGAGGTCCATCTGCCCTGGGGACAAAGGTCCTGGAAGCCTGTGGGAAAGAGTTGACCCCCCTGCTGTCTAAGGGCAGGGCCTGGCTTCGAACTGGGATCTTGGTAGCCCCACAACCACCATGATCCATGGCAGCTTCTCTGTGGCGCACAACGGCCTAGCTGCAGGGCCTGTTTCACTGTATTTCACCTATTTAGTGACTGTGTACTGTGAAGCAGAAAAGATTCATGTCTCTCAGCAGCTGGTCATGTTTAGTATACCCTGCGTTTTGATGCTTTCAAAAAGTTTTACTATAGGATTCCAGTTCTGTGAGCGGACAAAAAAAGAGCCAAGGGGCTTTTATCTCCCTCCAGTAGTAAGGTGTTGTCAAAGTTATTTTTAATAATTGTGAGTCAATTCATCTGCCTGGCAACTTTTCTGTTTAGTTGCGTAACTCTGTTAATAAGGGCATATTTGACCAGTTCTTCAAGCAGTTTTCTGGGAGGTAACACGTTCATGGCACAGGAAGTACTTCCATTTGTGGTCACCATCATTTTGCAGGTATCCGAAGACAGACACACACATACACATGAGGCAGCTGTACAGACACACACACACATTCCAGAAATACAGCCGTGCTGTGTAGGACAGAAGGAAACGCAGCTTGGTCTTCCTCAGCAAATGTTTCCCTGAGAAAGCTGCTGCCTGTAGATCGCTAAGGGATTAGCAAAATGTGATAATCCCTGATAGACAGGGAATGTTTTGCTCTTCTCTCAGTGGACTTCTCCTGACTGGCCCAGTGGGCAGACAGCTAGACATCTCCACTTGCAATTACAGCAAATATTTTGCATGCATAGGCTGTTCCCTCTGGAACATTTTCAGTGCCTTGAGCTTTCAAAGGTACCAAACAGCACTGCAGCTGTACTGCTGGGGCAGCCTTTCTCTGAGACCACTTACACAGATGCAGTTTGTTTTAAGGCCTCTTACCACAGTTTATGTCTTCTACTGATTCTTAAAATACAATACTTTCCAAAGTCTTTTGAATTAAGAGATACCAATATACAAAATTAGGCATAGTAGCTCTCTCACTAGAAACACAAAAGATGAAATGAAATTCCCTGAAGAAAATGAAAATCCTGTCACTTTTAACATCTTTTTAACAAGAGAAAAAGCATGACTCGGGGGAAAAATGGATTTAGTTATCTCTAGGGTGTCTGTGTTGTTCTGAGAAAAAAAACAATCCATTATACCTACTTATTCTTGGCATTTATTTAAAAATATTCCACTCCGATTTTATACACAATTGCTTAACACTTGCTTAACTTTAGTTATGATTCATGCCAATGATTCATGAAAAATGAGACATTCGAATCTCCCCTTTCTTTTTGCAAGCATACCTGAAAGGCAAAGATACACCTGTCCCAGAACAGAGTGGAAAAACTGTGGGGAGCACTGTGGTAATAAAAGTCATTGCTCTCCATCATTATCAGCTTTGAAGCATCATTGAAATATTTAAATTTGCAATTAAATATTTTTCATTAAGTGAACTCATAGTGTATCAATGTCTGTATGCGTAACAGTACAAGTTTTAATGTAAGTCTGAGATGTAAGTCACTCAGTACTGTTGATGGTATTGTGAACTGTGCTTTCATTCTAACAAGTAAAATTTGTATTTTTATTCCTTGAAGGCTTCCTTGAACAAGGCTTGCTAGTTCAGGATGAAAAGAAATTACGAGATCATTATACCAAAACTCTGCAGTTCAAACTGGATGTGCTGTCTCTTCTGCCAACAGACCTGGCATATCTGAAGCTTGGTTTGAACTACCCTGAACTGCGATTTAACCGCTTGCTGAGGATTTCTCGGCTTTTTGAGTTTTTTGACCGTACAGAAACCAGGACAAATTATCCAAACATGTTTCGTATCGGAAATCTTGTCTTATACATTCTTATCATCATCCACTGGAACGCGTGTATTTACTTTGCAATTTCGAAGCTCATCGGATTTGGAACCGACTCTTGGGTCTACCCCAACGTGTCCATTCCAGAGTACGGACGCCTGTCTAGAAAGTACATTTACAGTCTGTACTGGTCAACGCTCACGCTGACAACCATTGGAGAAACACCTCCCCCGGTGAAAGATGAAGAGTATCTCTTTGTGGTCATTGACTTCCTGGTGGGTGTGCTGATCTTCGCTACCATTGTCGGTAACGTGGGCTCCATGATTTCCAACATGAATGCCTCCAGGGCAGAGTTCCAGGCCAAGGTTGATTCCATTAAACAGTACATGCATTTCCGAAAAGTGACTAAGGATTTGGAAGCTAGGGTTATTAAGTGGTTTGATTACCTCTGGACCAACAAGAAAACAGTGGATGAGAAGGAAGTTCTCAAAAATCTGCCTGACAAGTTGAAGGCTGAAATTGCTATCAATGTCCATCTGGACACCCTGAAGAAAGTGCGTATTTTCCAGGATTGTGAAGCTGGACTTCTCATTGAGCTGGTGCTGAAACTGAAACCTACGGTCTTCAGTCCTGGGGACTACATTTGCAAAAAAGGAGATATTGGGAGAGAAATGTACATTATTAAAGAGGGAAAATTGGCTGTGGTGGCGGATGATGGCATAACCCAATTTGTAGTCCTAAGCGATGGCAGCTACTTTGGTGAAATCAGCATCCTAAACATCAAAGGTAGCAAATCTGGCAACAGGAGGACAGCCAACATAAGGAGTATTGGTTATTCTGATTTGTTCTGCTTGTCTAAAGATGATTTAATGGAAGCCCTCACAGAATATCCAGAAGCCAAAAAGGCTCTGGAAGAGAAAGGGCGACAAATTCTGATGAAAGACAATTTAATAGATGAGGAAGCAGCAAAAGCAGGAGCTGACCCAAAAGACTTGGAAGAAAAAGTAGAAAGACTTGAAACAGCTCTGGATACGCTGCAGACTAGGTTTGCTAGGCTCTTGGCTGAATACACCTCATCCCAACAAAAGGTGAAGCAGAGACTTGCCAGAGTAGAAACCAGAGTGAAAAAATATGGTAGTGGCACCTTATCAATTGGAGAAGCAGAGGCTGAAAAACCTGAGGAGGAGAAAAAGCAGTAATGGAGTATTTATATTTGCTCATTTATTGCAGAAGGTTGAAGCATATATGTATTGAAGCCATAAATGTATGTAAATACGTGTGTGCATACATAGACATGATTATTTTTATATGAACTGGAGAGAATGGTTTTTAGCATTTTTAACTGAAGCAGTATTTTCTTGTAAATAGAACATTGTCACCTTCTTGGGGGAGATTTGGTCTGGCATTTGGGTATTTTTTTGTACTGGGATTCTTACAAGTCATGCTCAGAACGTCCATTGCGTATGGTACGTGTAGGTCTTGATACGCTGTCTTGTCCCACACATGTTGTGTTAAGAAGTCATTGTACTAAAAGTAGAAGAGATTGGGGTTTTTCAAAGGGCTTAAAAAAATATTTATAGGGTACATGCTCTACCTTGCTACCTTGGTAGCCGATTAAATGCATGGATGCACATCCAGGCTTCTCACAAATTTTCATTCTTTCACAGTGAAGCCTCTGAGCAAACAGTTGGACTACAGTGAAGCAGCAGCATGTACCTGGCCTGCGCGGTGTAGCCTTGCACGTGTATGAAATAGTCATGCATCCGGATGCTTTAGTTTGATTCTTTCTAATGAGCTGGGCTCTGCACAAAGGACCATGCTGACAGGGTAGCAGTGCTCATTCATGTCCTTTCTGGCATGGTCTGCGACAGCCTTTGCTGCTCTGCAACTGCTTCGCTTACTAGAGAGTGGGAGATTCCCTTCCTCACCTCCCTGCCCTATCCATATTGGTAGAATGCTGAGTTAGAAGGGAGTCCCCCAAAAGATCACTGGTGGAAGGCATCTGTGGTAATATGGCTTCACTAAACCTGGGAGGAGAAAAGAGGGCCCTGGTGCCTGTAGGTCCTACGTGTACGGTCTTGAGTAAATTCCCTCTCGGCAAGTGGGCAGTCCCAGCGGGAGGCTATCAAGAAGCTGCACGGGCTGGCAGGCAGGGACAGCCTGTTGCCTCCAGCTTCCCCCCCCAAGCAGGGTTTCTGCAAGGCAGGGAGAACGAGCCCCGTGTTACAAAGGCTTTCATGCTGCTGGGCCT
>VZTL01021523.1:15379-27269 GCA_013400535.1 Scopus umbretta
GGGGGACCAGCCCCGCCGGTGGCTTCAACCGGGGTCTTGCTGAGGCCGGCAGACCCCCTCCCGGGGCAGGGCCGTTTTGCAAGCGCTCCGCGCCCCGAGGAGAGGGGACGCCCTCCGCCCCCGTCCGCGCCGCTGGGGCTCCGCTGCCCTCACCGCTCCGGCCTCGCCCACCCCGACGCCCCGCGGGCAGGAGCCGCCGCCCGCGGCNACCTACCCGCTGCCCGCCGAGCGGGGCCTCCCCGTGCCCGGGCTGCGAGCGAAGCCAGCGCGGCCCCGCGGCTGGGAGCGGCGCGGCTGAGCGCTGGCGGGAGGGAGAGGAACGGGGAAAACTCCGTGGAAGTAGAACCAGGGCTGACGCACACGGCGGTAACTCCCCCGCTCGGCCAGACAAACGGCCGGCCCCAAGCGACCGGGAACTTCGCAGCTCTTCCCAAGAGGCTGACTCAGAGCTTGACTAAACAGCGAGCTTTGACTTTACCTTGATCAGCGTAGCCAGACTCCACGTCTTGCAGCACAGGAGGAAAAATCCCTCCCCTCATTCTACAATACTCCTTACGTTTCCAAGACCAGTTATTTCACACACCACCGCATGCAAGAAAAAGTGATCAAAGAAACTTTCAACAGATACAGCGATTTTAACTGGTGCCCCTACAGGCAAGTAATTGGATTCAGTCTTCGGAAAAGAGTATGTCAACAGCCCAAAGGTAAGACAGAAAATTAATTACTGGCCAGATCCCTGAAAGGGATTCAACACAGACTGCCGCACTCGCTATAGTTCGGGTGAATGAGTTGGCAAGAGCTAGTATTCAAGTACTTTACACCCAAGGGAGTGAACAACCCCTGAGGGCTCAGCAGAGACTGTGCGTTAGGCCTTTTGACTGAAAGCATCTAAAATTCGTTAGAGGCCTGTTTTGGTGTTCAAATCCTTTCTTGGACCTCGCCCTAAGTAGCATGTATAAAGCTTCAATACAAACCCATCCCAGAGCCAAGATTCAGGTTTGGTGGGACAAAAGGGACTCTTACCTCAAGTGGCACCAAGCCAAACAGTGAGCTCTGCAGTCACAGTAATCTGTGTACCCGGGGGTTTCATCAGATGGTGGAGTATGAGGTCTGTGGCACCGTGAATACTCCCAGTCCCCTGATTTGGTGGGGGCGGGGGATGATTCAGCAGCATTTGGCCCTTCCTACAAGTTAGCCTTTGAACCTGAGAACAGAACTAGACTTAGGGGTGAATAAATTCTTATCCTTATCAAGAAACCACATTATATACTATGATATTTTACTCAAGAGCAGAATACAAGTAATTTTGGCTTTGGTGCCCTGGCTTAACTAAAATTGGAGTCATCGTTCTCTTTGTAGCTAAATCCCCTTCCCCACGTGGCTTAGAAGGCACAGGAGAGAGGAGCCATGACTGAACACATCTCTGGTGAAATAATGCATGACCTCCAACTGAAAGCCTTTCTTACGTCAACTGCCATGCTCTCCCATGTTTTTTGCTTGCATCTAGTCAGAGGCTGGCTCACGCTACAGCTTTTACTCCTCCTTGGGGACCCCAATAACATCGCTCCCTTTTGCCCTACTACTGTTTCCACCAAATGTCCAGGTACAGCAGGTGGTCAGCATCCACCTACCAGCGCATGACAGTATTTCCTCTCGCTACCCCTCCTCCTTCCCACCCATCTCGCCATTCACCAGTTCCTCCCTTTCCAGTCCTTTGCTGGCTGGCACTGGTGAAAGAAGCAGCAGCTGTAGCTGTGGCTGGCCAGGCCACCACAGCATCCGTGAGCTGCAGCACAGCGGCCTGCCCGGGTTAGGCAGGGTGCCAGCCTGCCCTGCGGGGCAAACCCAGCCCAGCTTCCCCGAAGTGGCCGCCTGTGCGGTGGCACCCACAGAAGTTCTCTTCCTGCAATAGACCGAGTGACTGGGTGGGGACGCTGGCAGTGCCAACTCACTGTATGCTTGAGGAAACGTGTCTAGAAATTAAGATAAATCGTTATTATCTCTTCCTCCCCACCATGAGATGTGTACCTATTAGAATATTTTTGTTCTGAAGATTATAAACATAATTTGTTTTAAAAAGGCGTAAGAGAAGAACCATGGCCACATGGCCATTTCAGAAGCTTGAAGTAAGACCGAACGCAGTGTGCTGTAACTACGAGAGCTCCACTCCATCACCTGTCCAGTGGCATGATGTGCTAGGCAGCCCCAGCCGCTATCACTGGCCGTTACGCTTTTCTGCGCCCTACCCAGTCATCCACAGGGCTGCTCACAGCCTCACAGCAACGGGAATGCACACAGAATACTGTGTATCTCTTGTCATCGCACTAATTGCATGTATTGTATTACAGAACACCAGTAGATGTCAGTTTAGCCCAAAAAATGAACGCGTGCTAGATTGACCAGCTTTTTCTTTTACAACAGTAAGTCTCTACCAAAGAAACTAAACAAAGTTTAGGAGTCGATGTACATTTAAAAGCCAATTAGCTATAAATTACATACTGTAATATGCCCTTAATGTGTACAATAGGTAAACCTTAATGTCACCTTATTTTTCTCCTGCCCAGAAATCACTGGACTTGCACACATACAAATCAATTTTTTTTTTGCATATACTGATTTGTTGAGGCTAGAAAGGAATTTCTGTGAGTTTTGATCATTTCAATAATACTAGATACTTAAGGGGAGTTGTGCCAGAATGCAGTTTCAGACCAGCAATCAATGTACATGCATAGATTTACAGAGGAAGCAAGGTAGATACGTTAAGTCAAATAATCTGACAGAATGTTTGTTTTCCCCACTGTTGCAATGGCTGACTCAAGTTGCAAAGTGTTGTGGTTTAACCCCACGGCAACCAAGCACCACAGAGCCACTCACTCACCCTCCCCCGCCCCGGTGGGATGGGGGAGAGAATCAGAAAAAAAAGTCAAACCCGTGGGTTGAGATAAAGGCAGTTTAATAGGACAGCAGAGGAAGAGAAAATAACAATGATAAAAGACTATACAAAACAAGCGATGCACAATGCAGTTGCTCACCACCCACTGACCGATGCCCAGCCCGGCCCCGAGCAGCGATCGCTGCCCCCCGGCCAACTCCCCCCAGTTTCTATACTGAGCGTGACACCGTATGGTATGGAATAGCCCTGTGGCCAGGCTGGGTCAGCTGTCCTGGCTGTGCCCCCTCCCAGCTTCTGGTGCCCCTGGCAGAGCATGGGAAGCTGGAAAGGCCTGGACTAGTGTGAGCACTGCTGAGCAACAACTGAAACATCAGTGTGTTATCAGCATTGTTCTCATCCTAAACCCAAAACACAGCACTATGCCAGCTACTAGGGAGAAAATGAACTCTGTCCCAGGACACAAAGCAAATAGAACAAGAGCCCCAACACAATTTGAGCAGTTAGTACAAGGAAAATACAGCCAGTCATTTTGGTATTGCGATTGCCAATCAATATGCTGACCTACAATAGCAGTTAAAATTTAAGCCAGTCATAGGTTTTCTTTTCACAATATAAATATTTTAAAAGAGAAATAGGTAAACTTGATGAGGTTTAAAAAAAAAAAAAAGCAGCCACAAACAGCAGTGCCATCTAGAAGAACAACACTTCCGTATATTTTGGAAAATTTATGTTTAAAGTAATGAACAAAATCCAGAATTATAATATCTACATAATTCACTGCTGCAAGTATCAACTGGTTGAAGAAAACCTACTTCAAAGTCCCTAGAGTGTGAACTTCCACATGGGCTCAATACTAATGAAGAACAAATTATTTACACTTACAATGTCAGGTGGTAATCAATCAAAATTCAGCTTCTGCCCATGGGAGTGTTGACTGTTGAGAAAGCAGAATGTGAATTTTTATTAAAGTGGTATAGCTTTGCACTGATTTTGCTAATTCTAAATCTTTTCTCTGAGCCTCATAGTGAATTTAGCTCACTTATGAGCCAAGTTCTTTTTCATGTAATTTTGTGTATAACACTGAGAATAAGTTAACAAAACTGGAGAGGATTTATATGTAACTGAGCGAGTCAAAATAATCTCTTCCCCTCTTGTCCTTTTATCCTCCGTTATCACACACTGTTCTGCTAGGTTGTTACTGCTAAAGAATTTGGATAAAAAGTTTTCTAGGAAGTAAAAGTGAAACATTTAACTGTACATATTTGTCAAAACAATCAGTATATAGAATGCAGGTTTTTTTGTTATGTTTCTCTTTAATTAAATAATACTGATATCAAGATCAGTATTTAGTCTGAGTACTGAATCTCTTTAATTATGGAATGATACAACTTCTTCAAGTTTAGAAAATTATTGTCCCATATCACTCACTGGATTATAGGGGGAAAATATCAGGCGGTAAAGAGCTTTTTAATCAAACAGAAAAGTGTAGTAGAAACCTACGTTCAGAGGACAAAGCTGGGAAAATTAAGATTAATGTCTCATTTTTCCATGTCAATAGTTAGGTGATAAGCAAATGGAACAAACTAACTAAAGTAGTAAGAGATTCTACATCTTTTGATTACTTCCAGACAAACTTGGATGACTTTCTGGAAAATACATTTAAGACAAGCCGAGATCATTACAAATCACATGTGTCACTCGCATTGTATAACATGTCCAACTGGTGAGCTAGTAATCCCATCTGGTTTAAGACATAATGCATCAGTAAAAAAAAAAAACAACCAACCAAAAAAAAACCCAACCACACACAACCCCCCCCAACACAGTAGTGCAACTTGCTATTGTGTAATTTGATTTCTAGTGACTTTGATCAAACGTTGCTTCTTTAAAATTGACCTACATTTTAACCAATAATAAAATACACATACCATCAGTGTAACAAGTGTAAATCAATGTTCTGTTCTACAGGTCCAAGGTACAAATGAAGATGGTCTGCTGCCTCTCCAGCTAACGGCAGCTAGTCTTCAAGGGAGGTTTGTATCTCTCCGACTAGCCAAGCGACCACGTGACATGAGCTTTGAGGTTCACGCTTCAATCCTCAAAGCTGAAAACAAGATACCCATCCCCCATTTCAGCGTAAAGTGCACGTTCACCTTGCTGAGATGTCCTCGAAGCACTGGTAATACTGAGCTGTCATGAGCTGGGGACAGAGTTTGCCCAGATGACACTCGGCTACCTAAGCAGCTCCTTCATAGTAGACAGGAGCATGAAAACAGGAATTTTGGCTGTCTGAGAAAAGCCTCCCTGTTGGGCCTGTTAGCTGCACTACGGCACTGGAGCGTTTCAGGGAGGGAAGGTATGAGCTTCTTTGAGGCTGCCTGCTGCCCAACAGGAAAAACACATATTAGCTGCAGTAGCAAACTCACTCACCCTTTGTGAGGCACTATGGCTTTATAAAGGTGGTGTTTGTATACATACACATATTCGGTAGCCACAAAACTCAATTTGCATATCCCTGCTAAAGTACCAACAGCACCGCCCGGTAGAGTAATTATAGCTATCCTGGTTGAGGTTCTGAATGCAACACACTCGTGGTAGAATGCAGACTCCCCTTAACTAATTCTATGGGCTTTTGTACAATGCTTTGAATGGTTGGCACTCCGGGTGTTTTTTGATCAGGAAGGAAAAAGCATCACTGACTTTTGGTTTTAAATACGTTCTCATTTAGGTTGGATCTAGGGCTTAGAGTTTTGATAAAACAAAGACTGAGGCAGCATATTAGTTGATTTGGTAAATATTACAAAATTAAAAAAAAAAAATCTGCCAAATGCTTCAGGGGTCAAGGTAATGAAGGATAGGCAAGAGCTACATTTTGAAGGAATAATGTTACCATGTAATAATTCTGTCTACTTTCAGTTAACTCAATTAACTTCAGTGCAGGATAAATGAATTTCAACTTTTACATGGTCCTCTCCAAGCCTATTGGGCAGAGAAGCAATAGCTAAAAGAACCACTCAAGCCTCAAACTTTTGTTGAGCTCAGGGTTTAGGGTTTCACAAGCTTCCAAACCCACTCTACAGTAACATCAGCACTTCCTGATTGTACCCTGCAGACAGCTTCAGTTTTATTCTCTAAGCTACTTTTAACAGTGAGTGCACATAAAAATGTCTGCAGTAATTAAAACTAAGTACTGCCATAACATACTTCCTCTCGTGTACTACTACAGAAATACTAATCACAAAATACTTCAGAGCTAACAGTGCAACAATTAACAGCTTGCGGAGACAGGCCTAGATAACACTGCTGTGTTGTTTCTGCTCGGGTGAGCACTAGCCCTGTTCAATAGAAACAGCTCTACTGACGTGCAGTTATCAAAGAGTCTGACATTAGAGGTGCCAAATTCATTTGAAAGTGTGGTGCAGTTTGCTTGTATGAACAAGAGCAGAGCCTGGGTTTCAAGGCTGCCAGGAAGTGGCATGCTGGTTTCCTTGAATGCTGGTTTCCAAACACCTGGCTTTTAAAGGGGGGGGAGCAAGCTGCGGTAGGGTCTTTGCAATGTTAATTTGGGAGTTAACTTCAACTTAATTTATCCCCGAATAAATGCGGGGGTGGAGGAAGAGAACAGAGAGCCCTCAAATACACCCTTCCTTTCAGCAACTACTTTGTGAAGATAAATACCCCATGACTGACAGCATCATGGTTTGGGTTCATGTATCAAAACAAAACTATTGCTCCACACCAATATGGAACTGGTAAGGAAAAAACCCAAAGAAACCCTCATGATAGAAAAATAATGACTTCAAGTCAGCTCTCAGACACGTGTTGCCTTACATAAAATGCTTTTCTTTCTCAGTTCCCATTTTCTTCCAGTGTCTTTTACACTTCCCCTGGTGATCCCACACACCCACACCACCACCACCTCCCCCCCTTGGGTGCTGGAAACTGATGGGATGAAAAGGGTAAACTCCCCAAAAGTTTTGAGCTTTAAAACTGCTCTCAGGTCTCTTCACCCCACACACTGCCTTCACAGCAGCCACTCAAACACTTCCACCTGGTGCTCTCCAGTGAGGCAGGTTTGAGACTGAGCTTTTCCCAGCTGCTGTGGTTCTCTCTTTTGTAGCTACAGCTGCCCATTTACTGCCATCTTGGCAGGTAGGGAACTCCTTACCCTAGAGCCTATCCTTGTGCTGGAGAGATGGACAGAGGTGGGCTTTCCTGCCTCCACAGAGCAGGGTCAGAGACTGTCCCTCTTCCCAGGGAGGCCAACTCTTAGTTAGAGGTATCGCAGCAACTCTTCCTGATACTGAACATCTGCCATCCTCTTTCTCAAGCATGCACTCTTCTTGCTGTATGTGCCTTGCTTAGCATGACCATTTGTCCTGGTTTCAGCTGGGATAATTTTCTTCCTAGTAGCTGCTATAGTGCTGTGTTTTGGACTTAGTATGAGAACAATGCTGATAACACGCTGATGGTTTAGTTGTTGCTGAGTAGTGCTTATACTAGTCAAGGCCTTTTCAGCTTCCCATGCTCTGCCAGGGGCACAAGAAGCTGGGAGGGGGCACATTGGAGTTAAACCACAACAGTCCCTGGGTTTTGTTTCTCTTTCTCATTGTTCTATTTTAAATTCCATTTTTATTACTATTATTTTGTTTCAATTATTAAACTGTTCTTATCTCAACCCATGAGTTTTCTTACTTTTACCCTTCCAAGTCTCTCCCCATCCCAACGGGAGGAGGGGGGAGGTTGAGCAAGCGGTTGTGTGGTGCTTAGTTGCCAACAGGGGCTAAACCACAACATCATTAATGAAAAAAAGACTTATTTCTTTCATCCACAAGTTGGTAACATGCAGGGTAATATGCTCATGGAAGATTGGAATATTAATGGAATTACTACGTTAAACAGAAGTAGCATATCCAGTCTGAAGCTGCAAATGATCCCCCAGGACTGCGATTGGTTGACAGAATTGCTAAATTAATCCAAACCTAAATATTAATACTTTACTCTCCTTCTTTTAGTATTGCTTCCTTCTTAATTACCAACTCCTTTAGTGTTATTTGATCATCACAACAGCTAATTACAGCTGCCAGATTGCAAAACACTATTTCACACTACAGCATAACATTTAAATATGTAACTCATATCATCTCCCCTAGAGAGCAACACAGCAGTGTCATATCAAAAGAGGTAATGGTAGATTTATTTTTCTCAGAACACTTGGCACTTCCTGTAAAGAATTAGAAGGAGAATAACCATTCATTGCCAGCAACAGGAGAGTTACAGTTACAGTATAAATTAGTCTAAGCAACCAAAAAGAAATGGTTATGAAAGAAAAGCTTCACATTTAAAAATGACAGAGCTGTCCTGATTAAGACATCCATTATTTGATGGATTTTCAAATAATGCCATCAGAAAACAGAGTGGAAAATCATGATTCTCCAACCATTTACCATTCAAATTCATCTTCCTACTCCCTTGACAGGGTACAGGAAGGGTGTGATTTTAAAAGTAAAGGTGTCTGATTATTTTTCCTATAAACAGAACTGAAGCATGATTTCAACTGCTGTGATGCCATTGCTGAAAGAAGTGGTGCAAAAATCCCATCTTCTCACCCTTCCTCCAGAATAATGCCCGACCTACTGTTTGGCCAAGCTATGGTATAGTCTTGGCTGTAAATCAGCTTTGCTAGCTCACGTTATACCTGACCACTGAAATCACTGATCTAAATTTTACATTTAAGCTTCCTGTTGTTTTCCTGTTAAGGCAGCAGCCAGACTTATTTTCATGAACTGCTTTAATCCAGCTCTGGCTTTAAAGAGAGTAAGGAATGATACAGTAGTCTCTTGTGCATAATTCTGACATAATAATCTTTCACACAGCTGTCACCTGGACATCAGAATTATTACAACCTAGTTGTGATATAGGCAAGAAATACAGAAATATATATAGAAATTAAGTCCTTATTGCTAAAGATCCATAGTTATCCAATGAGGCTTTCATTAAGGCCTCAAATATCCACGTCTCAAACTCACACACATTCTGCACAAAGCCAGATGGCAGTAAGTATTTGTTTTCTTATGCTTCTCTCACTTCATGCTACAAACATTTGAATTTAGCAGAGGTAATACTTGCTGCAGTTCTGGCAATTGTGAAGTTACTGCTATTGATTCTGTCTTGGTTTATAATCTGTTGTTGTTATAACTTATGTTACATGATTTAAGAATAGCTTTGACAATGCTTAATATTTCAGTTCCCCACCTCTGGCAGGACTGCCTTCATTAAAGGCATTTTAGTGGATCGCTCAGTCCACATAGAAATTAAATGGCCAGTCTCAGCTGGGAAGGTGTCAGTTCCCATTCCAGAAACTCAGTTATTACATGTTATATCTTGTCCTTTGATATTGCTTGTCTGCAGGAAGCAGCAAACCAAGAAGCTTACCATCTGGAGACAAAATCAGCACAAGTGTCATAGCTACAGAGCTAAAAGGTAAAAAAAATAGCAACGTGAGGATTGGTACCCATTTACCAAAACAATGATTAATTACGGTGAAATGCAATCTCATCATCCATTGCTACACAGTAAGAAAGCACTTCATCACATTTACTGGCAGCCTCGAGTGGCTTGTTACATATGGACACCAAATGTTCAGGACACTCCTCAGCTGAAATGAATCCTCTGTCTTTTCAGACTAATCCTTCGTGACAAGCAAGGCAATCAGTAAACAACTGAATATCCTTACAGACAAACACAGTAATAAAAATAAGTGGGCTAGAAACCTTCACGTGATGGTTGAAAGCGCTCTGGGATTTTGAGAGCTGGCTGTTCTACAAGTCTTGATTGTATGCGCAGCTCCTCCTGAATTTGCCCTGCAGCCAAATCATGTGATCTGTGCCACAACCAGAACAGAATCTACAGTAACTAAAAATAAACTGCTTCTCTGCAAATTCATGGCTTAGTTTAGTCCAGCTCATAAATAATTTTTCAGCATTGATCAGCAGAGATCCCTGTCATTATCACACCATGCATGACCTCGTTAATTGTCATACAGGTGGGCGATGTTAGATCTTCAAATACTTGCAACACTTGGTTTTGGTATCAGATGTTTGTGTAGCAAGTCATTACCATTAAGTCCAATCCAACTTACAGTATTTATTTTATTTTTAACATAAAATTGCTTTAACTAAGTTCAAATTAGATTTTAAGTCAGATCAACATATTTGAGGCTTTTTCCTATTAGAATTGTATTTTCAAGCTAACAGCTAAAACTTCACTGTCATAACCATTAATGTTTCACTGTTTACATACTTGGTTTTGGAACCATAAGCTTGCCTCACTTTAAATTTTAGAAGAAACAGGCAGTGGGCTACCTCTAAAGGACTTTTACAAGACAAGATCTGTTGATCTCTCTGTTCTCTGCATGAAAAGGGAAATGATCTCATTCAGCAAGCATAGCATTTTGACAAGTGTTGGGGGTCTTAGAGCCTTCCCTGTAAAACAAATCCTTATTGCTTTTGGGAAGGACTTTTCAGTCACTAAAAATGTCTTAAGAGTTGTCACTTGCTTTCTACTAAGAAAAAAAATAAATATCAAACTAGTATGAGTCAATAAAGAGCACAGCTATCTTAATTTCAAAAAAAAAAAATCATACAAATTGGTTATGTCTCTAATAAGAATAATATTTTTGCTTTCATTCTTGAAGCAAGGAAATTTCTAAAATTATTTTCTTTTTATTATTATTGGCATTTAGCAATTATGCTGCTTTGACAGATTATAATCATAATCATTTCTGATTTGTTCCCAGATTAACATAATTCTAGGTCATTGATTTAAATTTATTTAAGAAGAAAACTGCAAAGAATTTTACATTTAATAGTTTTACAAGTGGTTCATATCCTAGCAAAAGAAATTCAGCTTCCTCAAAAGTAAGGGAACCAAGCAAACCCAAGTAACTTCAATGACAAAATTGGCATCCAAGAAAGATTGTTTGCATTGAGCTACAAATATGTACTATTTTGCATACTGCACAACTAAGCAATTTGGTCACACACACACACAAAATATCATGATCTTTAAATATTTGTCTTAAAGATTCAGACATAATGCAACTTGTGCACAAGATGGCATACACTGTGTCAAAAAGGAACTGACACAGCAAAATGCTTTGCAACATCTATAGGACAAAAAAGCTTCAATGTCATTATCCTTCTTCATTTCATTATCCTTCTAGACAAGCGCAGAAGAAAATCTGTCTGTAATTATTTCAATGATTTGCTTATGTAATCTAAAAATGTGCTTGCCTCAGAGGCAAGCAGAGACTTCGGTTCACAAGGAAAACAGAAAACGTCTGTCATCCAGGGGACCAGTTTATCTCTGAGATTTCAGGTGGCTGTAACCAAGTGAAGTCACAGACAAGAGGCAGAGGCATTGCAGGGAGGAGGACTATTAACCTTACCAAATGTCTGTTTTTACCAGTGTCTATCCTCACTGCCTAGGAGAAGCAGGCAAGAGCAGGAAGAGGAAGAGCTTAGGGTTCCAAAAGGACTCACCAAACCCCAGAAAACTCAGAATGAAGACAACAGTCCTTCATAGGAAGACGAAACTAAGAACAATCTAGAAGAATTTATCCCTACATACCTGATAACCAAAAAGGCACAAATTCTCAGTAGGTCTGTTTAGATTAAAAGTAAAACAAAGCACAGCTCCCACACCCCACCCCACATCCTGCTACAGATGCTGCCAGAAATAGAAACATTAAATGAATGCAACTGACCCAACCCTTTGGGTCTCATAGTTACATTGGACTACACTTTTTGAGATAAAGTTTGTACAGAGAGGTAATATTCTTCTAGACTCACTTAGGAAGCTCATTTTCAAGTCTACATGCTCCTCTTCAGATGAGGTCATATGTGCCTTAAAGTCACTTCGTTTATGTCAGTTAGCCTAGTAAAAGGACTTAACCACTCCAAAACTTGATCTTGTTTCCATCTGTCATAACTTTAG
>VZTL01021527.1:0-50483 GCA_013400535.1 Scopus umbretta
CTGCACCGGCCCCTGTGGATTGACAAAGCAACAGAATTTTTCATTTCTGACTTGTGTGGGATTTTTATTTTTGCCCATATCTGCCTTATTGTTTAATTTAATGGATTTACAGGCTATTCCTGGGAAACAGACCGGTTCCAGAATTCTTAATTAAGTTCCACAGCCAAGAAACAGCAAACCAAATGATGGACTGGGAGCCTTACCACTGCGGGTATCTGCTGCCTGAGGAGAGGTTTTGTCCCAAAATAGCAAGGAGTCTATCCCTCACACCCCATTCATTTTTATTAAAGAATCTGCTCTACAGCGATGTCTGCCAGGTAATTAGCCTAGTTTCAAGTGGCCCTAATAGGCACACACTCGGCCTTCTCTGTAAACGAAGTAGGCCTCCACCTGCGTACAGCCTCTAGCATGCAGCTTATCACCGCAAATGACAGAGGGACACGTTTTCTGTTCCTATACACTGGAATAGCTGGAATGGGAACTGGTCGAGAAAATGCAAGCAAGGAATTGCCAGTGTGAATGTAATGAACTATCCAGCCACCGACCTCAGACTCCACGGAGGCCTTAGAAGAATGGCTTTGAGCCATTACCTGGAAATTTTAGAAAAAAGATATATATAGGCAAAATCTGGAGGATATGATCACATCACTTGTGATGTAGCTTCAGGCTCCCCTCATGAACAAGGCAAACAAACAAACTGGGGTGCAGCGATGGCTGGAGTAACACTGGGCACAAGGTAATAGTAACAGTGGCATCCGGAATGCCGGCACCTGCTCCTTGTACTTCTTCAGCAACAAAGTTTTCAGTAAAACCAGCAGAAATGCAGGATGATTACATGCCCTGAAGAGACTGCAAAGGCTTCTGAACAGGAATTATGAGCTACTGCATCAAAGGCCCCATGCTTGACATTTATTGGCTTTTTGATGAATGTTGGGGTAATTTTACTGTCAACAGTTTCTCATTAGGAGCCTGGCAATGTTCTTTCTGACCATTATCTTGCTCAGTATCACATTGGGTTGCTACAAAGAGCAGAGATTTTATGTAAAACCCATCTATCTCTGTAGCTGCAAAATTTCCTAATAATTCTACATTTAAATAATCTCATGGAAATGCTGGCTGCCTTCTCTAAGAAATAAGGAGAATAGACAAATGGTTAAATTTCCATGAACACCTAAAGCTATGGGACAAATCTCATACTGCGACGAGTAGGATTCATTTGTCTTGATTTCACTGGCATTGCACCTCGATTATACCAATTCTGAATTTAGCCACTCCGTAACGCATCCCCGCCCTGTTTTACACTCACAAAGGAGGAAGAAAAAAACATCAGCACTATACCTTTCTCACTCTCCACAGTATGATGTACCATTTCCTGGCTGCTTGTTGTTCAATTTTAGGAATTATTTTTGTCAAACCCATAGCTTTTATAAAAAGAAAACAGTAGAACTGTGCCCCTAAGGCCATTGTGTATTTGGAAAGGGGAAAATCATTCATTAACCTTTGATGTGGCCAACTGTAGTAATTTTCATGATATGACTTTTAAAACCTTAAGAGTTATTTTAAACGTTTGTATGCTGGAGTCATGGTAATGGGAGCATCACAGGGTTATTGTATATTTTATTGATTGTGTTTGTTATGGAGAGAAAATTGAAAACAAAACCAGGTGATAAAATTACAAATTGAATTTGTACTACTGAAATTTAAGCCAGATTCATTGATTTGATTCATGACTATCGTTCATAGCTACTTAATACAAGAGACTTTAATTTTCCCTCCTTACGCAGGGCCGTGTTTTCAGCCTGCTGAAACCAGAACTTGTAATGCTGTGGGGTTAACTGAAAATAAGAAACATTCCTGTAGCCTAGATGAAAACACAACCAACTCTTTAAACTAACTTTCATAGCAGCGGAGGTTAACCTGTTGGACTTAATACAAAGATAGGTACTGATCTCATCCACCAGTTCTGCGGAAGGACAGTCACCTCCTGGAAAGACAGAACAGGTATGGATGGCAACGTCTCAGCCTATCTGCAGCTTGGCTCATTAGAGCCGTATGTCAGTGAGGTCTGATGTAATGGGCCATGCCTAAGAGAGCGGAGGCTCCAACCGTAGTCTGCTTTCTGAAGGAGTTTTTAAGGACAAATGAACTGCAGTAAGAGAATGTTGACATTCAGGCTGCCTCAGCTGCTGCTGACAGAGAAGGCATTGGGTCTTCCAAGGTGGCACTCAGATTTTGTTCCAGATCTGTCCTCCTGTAAACAATTACAGTGGATGAAATCATTTTTGGAAACATGAGTGATGTTTTCCCTGTCAACTCTCTGCACTGTCAACATCAAGGATAATGTGATATATATACCTGCTCCGGTCTTCTCCACTTCCTGGCCCAAAATCATTCTCAGTGTACACACCAAGTGATGCTTCTGGAAAGAAACGATAAAGGATTAGTAAAATGTATATAGAACAGGGGGGAAAGGAGAAAGCAAATGAACACATGAAGTCATTCCCCTAATGTGGTCTTCAGTCTAGATAAGAGTATTTTGTTTCTTGCACCAGTTTAATGAAATATACCCTTCATGCCATTGAAACGTTATCATCTGTTGTTTAAGGGAGTTAATCCTATAACAAAAATCTCTGTTCTGAGTGTTAGGATACAGTACAAATATAGACATGGTGAATACTTCTGAGTTAGTCTCCCTTCTCTATTGAGACCCCACTAGATTAGATTAAACATATTTTAAAATTAGCATGCTTTTTCTTGCTTTTTTGAGTCCTTAGTGTGAAGTCAGAACTATTATTCTGTTTTTTTCCTCTCCCTCCTTGAGGGTTTTGGGTTTTTTTTAATGAATGCAGAGATTCCCATGTAAGTACACAAATCCGGAAAGCTTTACAAAACACCACATATCACAGTTTAACAACTGGTAACACTGCCATAAATACTAGAGCGGGGGAAATCATCAGGTTGTAAGAAACGAGAGAGATGTAACAGATGAAAGAGCAGGGTAATGAGAGAGCTTGGTCTGAAAAAAGGCCCTGCAGGAGAAATACTGAGGTGCTCTCCAGAGCACCCATGCAGAGGACTGGAAAACTGACCTTGTTTACCCCTTTTTCACTGGGACCAGCAAGAATATTCATGCAAGGACAATGAGCCCTTCATTCATTAGCCTGAGTTTATTACTCATTATCAATATTATTACTTCTTATTATTGTTGCTGTTACTGCTATAACCTACCTCACACTGTGGCACCACTACAGTTCAGGAATTTAAATTTTGATGTCTCCTCCTGTAATTGGGCTTGGAAATTGGTCTTAATCGCTGAAATCAGAAGCCTCTGCTGCTTGTGTTGGGGAATAGCATTTGTCTGGCGGCAAGGACAGACTTCTATCCTTTTACATAGCCTGTGAAAAAACACTTAGTACGGACCATGGAGTCAGCACGGTAAAATGGAAGTTGTCGAAGATAACAGTCCTTTTTGTTTGCTCTCTGTCAACATTCCTGTAAGCTTTTAGTCTTTTTCCATGTGAGCATTTATTCAGAGTAGACAAGCCAGGAATACTTCCAGGGACAGCCTGAAACCTTTATGAGGCACCGGATGGTTGAAATGCAACACCAATTTATTCAGCACTCAACTTCCAAACTAGCAAAATCCAAACACTAAATTTATCCCAGCAAAAGTCCTGGTAAAAAGCTCAGTCACAGTTCATAGGCTAAAAAAACCTGTTAAAATGTCCTAGACCTTTCTATCCCATTCATCACTGTAATATTTAAATACATTCCTATAAGCCATTTGTTAGATAATTCTGAAATGCAAATGAGGAAAAAAGATTTTAAAGCCCTGGACCAAAACAAACAAAAACACCAAAAACCCTGGATTCACTTCCTGGCTTTCTCACAAGACTCCAGCATGACCTTGGGCAAGCTGTTAGAGGCAGAAAAGAAACATGACTATCTAGTCCAACCTCCTGTTTGTCTTAAGTCATTTCTTCTTGGCCTGCTTACCCCAATATAGCATTTGACTGAATTGCAACTTTGGTTGAGCTAAGGAATTATCTAACTTTGTGAAGAAAAAAAGAAAAAAAAATAGAAGGAAAAAAAGATGGCACCAATAGTGTGATCCATTCTCCTTGCAGTCAGAAATTGTGGCTTATTTCTGCCTTGAATTCATCTGACCAGAGCTTCCAGGCAGGGCAACAGAGCCGCCTTTTTGTGGGCTCAGCTAGATCCTTCAGTATCTCAGCTACCTATATGTAAAATGGGGCTGAACATTCTTTTTTTTTCACTATGCTTCATCTGTCTCTTCTCTGTAGACCAGAAGCTCTCCAGAGCTCTCGCTCTGTGTACACCCAGTGCCTTGCACAACAGCTTAGACCAGACTCATCTTTGATGAAGGATGATTGATATGTAGCATCTAAGTTACAACAGTGAGAAAGACATTAAAAAAAAAAAAGCCATAAACCTCAAAAATCTCTGTCTGAGGGAGGTTCCTTCAGTTTACTACAGATCTTCAGAAATCCTTTTTTGCAGTACAGCAGAAAATACATAATTTTTAAAATGAAAGCACTATGTAGCAAACTGTCAGCAGAGGGCAATAACAGCTCATATCTTGAAGCAATTCCTGGTTAATGTGTTAGGCCAGTTCTGCCAGTGGTGTTTTTCTCCTTGCCTGCTCACTGGGAATGAGCTCCTGGTTTAAACAGCAGCTCTCTGAACAGGTCTGAGAAAGTACTCGTGGAAGTCGTGCAAGTCATGGGTCTAAACTTTCTTCTCCCACTTTCCCTACAGCCCCTGTCTTTGCATCCTCACTGATTATGTTGGATGACCAGTTACAATCCGATAGTCATAGAATAGAATCATAGAATCATTAAGGTTGGAAAAGACCTGAGATCATCTAGTCCAACCGTCAACCCAACACCACCATGCCTACTAAACCATGTCTCAAAGTGCCACATCTACACGTTTTTTGAATACCTCCAGGGATGGTCAAGACAGGTAACTCGGTACCAAATTCTAGGAAGATCTTTGGAAGCAAAAGGAGACCCTGTTCTGCTTTAAGAAATACACCTGTGAGAAATACAGATGTGTTTGGGGACCTGGACCATTCAGCAGAGCACAGTTTGGGAAAGCCTGGCCGCTCTGGCTTTCCCAGGGAGTTTTAATTTTAGATCCAAATGAGTTCGTGTAGATTGGCAAGAGGTTCTGGAGGGAACAAGTGATTCACAAAGACCTTCCAGGAGACCGGCCCGGCCAGCCAGGCAGAAGAGGTGAGCAGAGTGTGACAATCATGCCTTCATGCCTCAGATTTTCAGGAATAGGTAGACCCATCCAGAAGATGGGTCTCCCAGCCAGAGTTCAGCCAGCCAGGATCTGTGTCGCCTCTTCCACCCTCCTTAACAGGTGAACTAAGTGATACCATCTCTTCTCTCTGTGACACAAAATCCCCACCTATAAAGGAAGTTATAAAGTTATCTGTGACACACTAAAAGCAGTGAATGATAAAAACTAATCAGCTGTGCTACTCACAGCTTGGTGATGAACTAATGCACTTGTCACACTGCTGGCCCAGAGTCTGCTGGGTAGAGAAGCAAACTGCTGAAGGTGTTAGTCCAGATGGACTGTAAATGCCAAGGCACAGCAGGAACTGTTGAAAAGAAAAAATATTCTCTCCAGTCCTCTCCCAGCAGGAACAATATACCGATTGTAATGCAGATATCCTGCCAAGTCATTCCATCCCTTAGGGCAGGTGAACACTTTGCAAGAGTCTGCAATGGTAATCATTAGACTATTGTAAATATTAAAAGAATACAAATGCCAGGTGTCTCTTTATCTGAACCTCAGCTTTATGCCTGCCTTCATGAAAAGTAAGAAAGCGTGACCACCCATAACGGTAACTGTTAATAATATTTGGAATTTCAGGGAACAGTGGTTATCAGCCTGAATTAACCGATCCTCCCCCAATTCCCACACTGTAGAAAAAGGATAGGGAGTGATTACATTAAAGATCTTTTCCAACCTAAACGCTTCTATGATTCTACATTGTTCAAAGCCACCACAGTGAGGGAAGCCTACAACTTCGAACATCAAAAGAGCCAGTATACCGGGCTGTGCTGAAGCTGCAGAGGAATTCAAATAAACAACATTCAATGACCAGCTCTGGAATGCAGTGAACCCAGCTAGGTCAACAAGCACACCGATAAGCGATAAGCGTGCAAGGTGACAAGCAGGGTCCAGCCCAGGAGCTTGTGGTAATGGGGTGAAGGTTATGGCAGCTTTGTGCCCGGCAGCTTCTGGACAACTCTCACCAGCAGACTGAGTGGAAGATGCAATTTAACTGCTTCACCAGTTTTTACTACAAAGGCTCCACTCAGACCAGAGTCATCCCTGTCAGTCAGGACTCTCTGCCTTTTCCACTGGACAGCCTTCAGCCCTGTTGTACAATTGTGCTCCTACACAGCTGAGACAGAGGTGATTTGTGCCCTCTGCTTCATTGTCCTCCCTGCTACTTTTGATCCTTCTCTGACTCAGCGTAGAGGCTTAAGCTGGTTCACCCAGAAGCCATTTCAGACTATGGCCATCCGTAACCACAGAAATCGATCCACTGCCAGTAATAACACTAAAAGCAAGCAATTGAAGCTTTGAAACAAAAAGCAAGCGTTACCTCAGAGTGATAAGCAGCTATAACAATAGACCTGGCAAGACAGTATTTTCAGCCAAAAATGTGCTAAAGAAATATTTTTGCAGTCTTTTTTTGAAATCTTTTCTTCAAAGAAGCTAAAATGTTAGTTCTAGGAAAAAGGTACTGAACATCAGTTTTAAGCAAAGGGGGTTTTTTCTTCTTAATTAAAAACTAACATCTTAAAGGGTTTAAACAGAAGTTTACGCAAGCATTTCCATATAGATGAAAAAAAAAATAAATCTTTTATGTGGACAGAGAGTTCCTGCTAAGGCAGTGGTTGCATAGAGGATACAAGAATAGCTGGTAACATAAGTATATACGGGATGCCATTAAGAAATCAGGTGCTAATGAGACTGCTCAGGACTGATTCACAACTGCCCTGCGGCTATTCCATGACAGCTCTTCCAGGAGGTGTCTCTAGCAGCCATGAGTCAGATCTCTGCCTGTGTCAAGCCTTCTGCAGGAAGGTCCCTACAGAGAAGCTGGCAGGTATGCCCTTAAAGGCAAAGGAACCAGGGTCTTCCCATGCATTAGCTCTTCCAATTGCAAGAACAGATCACAGAGGCAGCTTGGAGTGAGCACAGATAGAAGCAGCCTGAGAAGTCTCCGCACACTGGCACAGGCAGGAACCCATCAGCACTGTAGAGGTACAAAAGATGGCTGTGAGCCAGTTTTGTTCCTGTTGGTCCTTGAATTGATGTTGGCTCTGACACTCTTGTGATCTTGAACATAGGCCTAGAGGACAGACTCCTTACTGCCTGAATTAAAATCCTGCCCTCAGTTACCCTAGGCAAGGTTAATGACTATAATTTATTAAAAGGCCTATAATGGTTTGTTAAATGATGTTGAAAATGGTAGTTTCATGAAAACAAGTTACAAAGCGTCTCAACAAACAAAAGGTTTGCACTGTACTGCCTTTTAAAGGAACAGTTACAAGCCGTGCCTTGGTCGCCTCTTTTGGGCCAAGAACAACGCATTAACATGTACCTACCGTATACATACAGGTGCCCTACACCATACCGTTTGTTGATGTGCCAAATGCCACTGCGCGATGGTTTCCTTCCCATCATCTGCACTCCATAGACTTCACAAGAACGGCACCTATAGCAGATTCTGCATGGCAAGAAACACGTGAACCAGCTGTAAACCACCTCTCTCGTTGCGGTCTTCCTCTAGCAACGCGGTCCCAGCGAAGCAGCACCCTTCCTTGCGAGAACCAGCAAAGTATCCATATAGGCGTTACCTCCCAAGAGGCAAGGGCTGGCAAGAGAGGAAGGGATCAGTGCACGGGTGACCTCACCTGTTCTGTTTGTACTGGTGTTATTCATAAAACACTTTTATAGCTATGAAAGAAAAACTCGATATTAAAGACTGACAATGTTACTTTGGTATTTAGCATTTGCAAAAGACCCTGCATGGCTGGAAATCAAAAAAGCCCGCAGCATTCAAATGATTTTCTCCTGTTCTCAGGGTCATATTCTCTCAGTAGCCTATTGCAAATCTCCTGATATCCAGTGTCCGGAGCTTAGGTCCCCAGCCAAAAATGATATCCAAGCCCAGAGCTAATTGTCTAAGTTCCTTCTATACTTATAAAGAGAAATACATGCTTCAAAAGATCAAAACACCCAAAATGCTGGGAGGTACAGAGCTGCCTAACAGTAGCTGGTAGGGAACTGATGCTTCTGAGCACCTGACCTTCACCAGGGCACTCCCTGGGAGCTGGAGGCTGACACACTGTCCTGAGCATAGGAATATTTGCAAAAGTACAACAGGGTTGCTGTTTTCCTCTTGAAACCCACAGAAGGTTTTAGAATAACATTTTAATGTTATTTTGCACTTACATATAGTGACTTTGCACTTATTTAAGGGCCTGAATATTGCTCTCATCTTGAGATGAGCCTTTTTTGATATACCTTTTTTTTTTCAATTGGGAATGCCTCTCCCATTCCTGTTTTAGAGGTGCACATGATAGCAGCATCCTGACCTTAGAAACTGAGCTGTGAGTGCAGGATCTGGTACTGACTGTCACACTACCTCTTCCATCTGTCTTTGCACAGCGTCAAGAGGAAAAGGGGAGAAAAAAAAAACAAAACAATACCAAATGTGCTTTCATTCCTCACTTTTAAGGGTGAGATTTCCCTTTTATGGGGAGATCTCTCAAATTATTTACTATCAGAGCCTAATATCTTTAATGGTACCTTCTTTTCCCAAGAGAGAAAATTATTCTGTAAAAAAGCCAGTTCTTTGCTTGTTGCCACTGCCAGCTGCATGCAAGTACAAAATTACAAAGCACTCACTTAGATGAAGTGAATACTTCATTAAACAATTAAGCAATAAGGCAGAACAAAGGCTGTGGTTTCCAGGCCTTGTTCTGTAATTGTATCCTACAGCATTAGGAGAACCAATGCTCAAGCGTAGGGTTGCAATTTAGGCTAGGATTATCCTCTAATAGCCTTGTCCTGCAGGATCAGAGGATTGCCACTATGGGGAATTTTTTTATTCATCGATGGCAATGCAAAATGCGTGATTTGTCCTTGAAGTCCTTTTGTCTCTGCTTTCACGTTCCGAACCATGAAGGTTATTCACCAGCCCAGTTTCTATGAAGGTACAGTACATAGAAACTCAGTTCGTCAGTAAATATCACTGAGTCTCCCCAAACACACCGTGGACAATTCGAGCCTGAGTGACACTGAGGATGGAAATGTATAAGCCCTGATGTTGAACAAGATTAAGTTTGCGCTGAAATTTTCTGTTCACCTCACACAGCACGTGCATCTGGTGAACTTTCAGGTCAAACCTCAGTTTGGCACCAGGCACCAACGGAGATAAGGCAGATGGAGGTTTAGATGGCTGATAAGCAGAGATTGTTTGGATTGCAGATGAAATTTAAATGTCTAAAGTCCATCTACATTCTGCTATAGAGGTATAAATCCCTTTCTTAGTCTAGGTAAAGGCCTGATTCAGCTCCTAATGAAATTACCAGGATTTGTTCCACTGACTTGAAGCTGACTTTGGACAGAGCCCACAGCCCTACCAGAATCCCTTTCCAGAACAGTTACAGAACATCCTGGATAACAACGGCAAGTCCTTCCCTCAGACATGACATAGAAGGAATCCCTCCATGCTGCTCTCCTTCTCCATAAACCATTCAGTTCTGCTGAAACAGAAAATACAGCTCAAATGCAAAGTATGGCTCACTGTATGACAGGACACCCTGTCCTTGGGAACTGGAATTAAGATCATCCAGACTCATGTCATGGGCCAATGGAAGACCATTAGAAGAATTAACTTTCAGTGCTAACAGGAATCAAACCATAAAATAAGAAAAAAAAAAAAAAAAAAAAAAAGAAAGAAAGAAAAGGAAAAAAGATCCAAAATATAAAAAACCGCAACAATTTAAAAAGACAAGTTTATTTCCAAGTATATGTATTTTATGCTCTTTTAGAATAAATCATTTTCTATATTTCTTTGATTCTAATTGCACTCCTCTCCTTTGGAAATAATATGATTAATATTTAATTGAATTCAGTGACATGTGTCTCAATTCCCCTCAGGAAAATGAGTTGCATCCATTTCAAACTCGCTTACGCTGGAAAACAACTATCATTAAATGTCAGAAAATGTAGGTTTTAAATAGTTTTAAATAGTAGAAGCCAAGGAACAGCTATTAGGTATACTTTCCTATTGCATTAATGCTATAGGAACCTGCTAAAAGTGGGCCACTTTCAACCAGATACTGCAAATCCAGTAGAAGGCAGTCCCACCGCCCCTCTAAACAGACAAAACATGGGAAAAGGGAAGTATTTGCTCTAAGAGTAGGATCTGCTGAAGGAAAAGATGAAGGACTAGATCCAATAAAGGATACAGGAGCTGAAACTAGAATTTAAGTGCAACCGAGGTACTGAATGCCAAAAGTACACACCAGCTCCCCTTTCTCTCCCCCCCAGCTGAACTGCAGAGAAACCCTGAGGACAGCACAACTCATCAGGCAACACCTTGCCCTGCAGAGTTCTCCTCATACCTGCAAATCTTGTCCCAGCAGCGAGATGTACTAACATCACAAGTAAGGCGAGGAGAGAAATTCTGTCCAACTTACTAGGCAACTCACTAGTATGGCTATCAGATTGGGCTCTGGAGCCACCAGCAAGGAAGAGGGACATGGCTTGATGGAGAGAGACGGCAAGAGGAAGCCACGAAGGCAATATGGAGAGTTCTGGGGAAAGAGGGTAAGTCAAGAAGCACTGGTGGGGTAGGGCTGATGGTGGAGGAGGCAGAAGGAATGACTTGGGGACAGTGAGATGGCCTCAGCAATACAGGAAGGAGGTAAGGTACTGAAGAGAGAAGGGGACAGGGGTGAATCTGGGGATCCAGGAGACAAAAGGAAGACTCTGAAGGCTAGCTGGAGAGAAGTTAATAACCACAGCTCTCAATGCCTCCAGCTCTGCTTCTGTACAGGTACAGAACAGCACTGGCCACAGCAGCTTCAGGGCTATTTCTCAATTAAGCTAGAACATAACCTGGAAATTAGATATTCTTCTGGCTTAATCACAAATAGGACTAAACGCTAAAGGTGTTCCTAGAGAGTGCCCAATAAATGCTGGCTGGCTGTGCTCTCCACAGATCCTATCTTGACCATTTTTTTTTTTACAGCAAGTGACGGTATCTCAAGTGCTTGTCTAGGAAGCATCAGTCTAGGAGACTCAGCTGTCTCTGAACCATCAGACCGTTCAAACTCACCTCTCACTTTCCACGCACATACCCTAATCACCCAGGGGAGGAATGAAAGTTGCTCTCTGCAGCTCAGAAGATGGGATTTTAAAATGTCCCATCTTTCCTTATGAGAAAGTTAACAGTTTTAGTTCTTTTGGAACTTGGGTCACCATTTTTGGAGTTCCATATTCCTGTCCCTGTGGCAGCAGATCTGGTTTCAGAGGTTGCTATCTGTCTCCCTCAACCTAAAGTCTGGTTTTGTCCCATGACACTGTAAACCAAATGCAAAAATACCTGGGTAAAAGATACAAGCTCCTTCCAAAAATGTTCATAGAATCATAGAACAGCCCAGGCTGGAAGGGACCTCAGAAGATCATCTGGTCCAGCCTTTTGTGGGAAAGGGAACCTAGATGAGATTATCTAGCACCCTGTCCAGTCACATCTTGAAAAACTCCAGTGACAGGGCCTCTACCATGTCCCTAGGGAGGTTGTTCCCGTGAGTGATTGTTCTCACTGTAAAAAATGTCTGTCTTATATCAAGATGAAACCTCTCCCAGTGCAACTTGTACCCACTGCCCCTTGTCTTCCCTATGTGGCTCCTTGTGAAGGTAGAGCCTCCGCCCTGTCTGTACCAGCTCTTTAAGTACTAGAATACTGTGATGAGGTCCCCCTGGAGCCTCCTCTTCTCCAGGGAGAAAAGACCTAACTCCTTCAGTCTTTCCTCATAGGGCAGGTTCTCCAGCCCCTTGATCATCTTAGCAGCCTTCCTTTGGACCCTCTCCAGCCTGTCCGCATCTTTCTTGAATTACAGAGACCAGAACTGGACACAACACTCTAGGTGTGGCCCGACAAGCGCTGAGTAGACTGGGATGATCGCACCTCTATCTCTGCTAGTAACGCCCCTGCGGATGCAGCCCAGGATCCAACTTGCCTTCCTTGCTGCAGCACTGCACCGCTGACTCATGTTCAGCTGGTTGTCCACCGGGAGCCCCGGGTCCCTCTCAGCAAGGCTGCTCCCCAGCCACACAGATCCTGGCCTGTGTTGGGCTCCTTGGTTGTGCCATCCCGGGCGCAGGACCTTTCACTTGTCTTTGTTAAACTTCACATAGTTCTTGCTAGCTTGCTCTTCCAGCCTGTCCAAGTGTCTCTGTAAGATGGCTCTCCCTTCTGACATGTCCACCTCAGCACCCAGTTGAGTGTCATCAGCAAACTTGGTGAGGGTGCTTTCAATCCCATCATCCAGTGTTGACCAGCGTGGGGCCCAGTATCGAACCCCGGGAGACCCCACTCGTGACAGACTGCCAGCCTAAGTAAAGACCATTGATCCCCACCCTCTGAGTGCGGCCTGCGAGCCAATTTCTTACCCATCTCGCAGACCACCCGTCCAATCTGTACCTTGCCAGTTTGTCTTGTCTGTTTTAATCCAGATCCCTACACAGTCCTGCTGACAGCACCGCAACAGCCATCAAACCGGCACGAGAGAGGCCAGCAGTGACATCTGGGCTGCAATGTCAGCCTGCCACCAAGTCACAGACAAATTCCAAAGTTTTGATTACTGTAAGTTTATCTCACTGTTTGGAAATTCACTCTGCCAGCTAGGCACTGAAAAGCAAGGCGTGCTGTGACACCAAAGCCTTTCATTGGCTCTAGCTGTAAGTGCCTTGCCAAAAGGAGGACATGGTCAATCACGAGGAAAAGTTGTATAAATGAGTCATGAAGCATATTTTGCGTGGGATTACTGATTGTAAACAAGAATAACAGTGACTGTACGCTACCTGGTATTTGTACAATACTTTGTACAGTAAGCCATGGTCTTGTCTTGAGGTTTCCAGTGGCCACTTATACAAATAACAAATCATAATACCACATTTATCACAACAGCATCAACTATAATGACCATAAACATAAATCAACCTTCACTTCAGCTAAACCCCGTTTCCTTCACAGTTATCTCATATCTCAGTGCATGTTTATTCCCTATTTTGTCTGTTGCCTTACGTTCAAAATGTAAGTTACCAGATTTCTAAAACAGGATTTTGATTTTTACTTTATATACACTGCCTTGCACAAGAGGGCTTTGAATTTTAATGGTGGAACTTTCTAAGCCTATTGAAATCCAAATAAATAACAGATAGCTTTCCACCAGCCTATATATTCTTCCTACCTGCTCAGTTCTACCAATTGCTTATCAAATCCAGGCCGCATGCAAAGAAAAAAAAAAAAAGATCCAAAATGAAAACTATTTGTGAAGAAAGTCCAAAACGGGTGAATAAGATCTTCTTTGACCACAGCTGCTTAGTTCAACATGTCCAGTCTCAGCTATTTGCTGAGACAAATATAACAAGCACATTCTGTGAGAAGAAACTTGAATTTTGGCCTGTAACACAAGCAAAAAGAGTCAGATTGCCAAGAGGAATTTTGCAAATATGGGCTTGTTCTAGTGGCTCTGGTTTGGGCAGGATTTCCAGAGGGGCTGCAGAACGGGCTTCCCATGCAGAGGACTGCACTGACACTGACAGTCGGGTATGTTGCGATGTCAGTGTTGGAGTATGGTAGAAGTTAGAAGCGCACATAAAATACTGTTTTGCTTTATCAAGTAGCAGCCAGAAATGTCAGTATCACATGTTAATTAATGATTAATGTTAGAGGAAGGAGATGCATACCTGACATATTTTTAAACTGGTATAACAAGTTCTCACAGAGCAGAGGAGGGAAGTTCTCTATAACACATAGTAATGGGCTGTGTACTTGGAACTGTGCACCATAAATTTCTCCACCTTCAGGACAGAATGTGTCAACACACAGTTACTCTCCTAGAATAAAGTCAGTGCCGGGATTAGCAGTCAGCGAAGTTGAAGAACAAGGGAAGAAGAAAAAACATACAAATGATGATCAAAAGGATAAAAAACACTCTTTTAGACACACCTGGGGTAGAAAAATGTCGACAGAGCACATTCTCAATGTAAGACTAGACCTGCTATTACAAGGTGCTGAGAGTAATAAAGAAATAACGCTGAAATAAAGAAATAAAGAAAATAACGCTGTGGAGCTGACAAAGCCCTGGAACGGTAAGATCTTCCTCAAGGTGATGTCCTACTTAGCAAGGAGAGCTTTAGCTCAGGCAGGGTGAGTTAGCATATACTTACACATAACGCTGTAAGAATAGTACATTGAAGTTACCTAGCATCCCACATCGATGAATCTCAAAGCACTCTGCATCTGCGTATGGATGTTCCCACACTGGAAATCAGTAAAGTACATGCTTGCCTTTAAGTGTATTCTTGAATTAAATGTTTCCTGAAGAAAGATGTTCTCCTTAACTGGGGTCTACGCGCTATATGTAGTAGACACCACTCCCACTTTGCTCCTTGATGAAATAAGGCACTTTACGCTCCTGTACTGCTGAGTAACAGATGCTACAGAGGGCAGTCCTGTACAGATCCTGTACCAATTTGTTGGCAGGGCCAACAAGAATAAAATAAAAAATACAGGTGGGATTCATATAGCCTAGCATCAGCAAGCTATAAACTAGGCCTCCAGTCAAGAGAGACACATAAGACTGGTCAGGCTTCACCACTCTACAACCGCTGGAGACATGTTTCCTCACACTGGGATTTGCCCAACCTGTCTTAAGCTGGTGGACAGACCCTCTCTCTCTTGACTGTAGAATGACCAAACAGCTTGGATTGGACACCAGCTTTAAAAGAACCAAACATTACCTAAGGTGAATCTCTTTTTGGGATCTTAAGCATTTGCTCTCCCCCTGGACACCACTCCTGCAGCTCTGGAGGATGCTCAAGAGAAAGCTGCAGTTTTGGGATGGTCTTAGCATTTCCCAGCCCTTGCTGACCCACACTGCACAGCTCCCCCTTTCCCTTCCCCGGTATGCCATTTATTTTGGGTAGGGTCGCATCTTTTTGAAACATCTCCACCTTCCATACCTTGAGGTACTTCCTGCTCTAGGAGTATTTCTGCCACCACAGCATGGGTGAGAAATAACGATTTCTGAGAGTGGCTTGAAATTTTTACAGTGTGATGCAAGTCACAGCGTTAATTTGATGGCTGCCATGGCCTTGCTTAATGAAGGAGGGAGGGGAGAGATATGATCACTTGATAAATACCAGGGAGCATGATGATGTATTAGCAATAAATGAGCACAAACAGATGATATTTGTTATTGAGCTATTAAATATGTGGGTGGCACAGATTAACAAAGCACACAACCCCCTTTTTTTCCCCCCTCACAGAAGATGCCGGCTCAGGCAGGGAGCATGCAGCCCGAGAGGGAGGCAGGGGGATGGACCAGCCATTTTTGACCCTCTTCTTTTTTTTTTCCCACCTCTTTTGCCCTCAACGTTTCCCAGTAGCTCAGAGGAGGGACAAGCCTCCACAGATACCCGACCCAGCACAGTTTCTCCCCTCACGATCGGGGCCGTCCCCGCCGCCCAAGGTTTTACCTCAGGGTTCTCAGACGAAGCCCGAGGCACGGCCTTCCCCCTCGCCCACCGCGGGCCGCCATGGCGCCCAGCCCGCCTCCCTCCCCGCGTCCCCCACCCCGCGCACGCTGCTGGCGGGCACCGCTCCCCGCCGGAGCCAGCTCGGGCAGCGCTCTGGGAGCGGGGGCTCGCCTTTGGACCGCGCTCCGGGAAGGGCAGCACGGCCAAGCCCCTCAGACCAGACCGCCCCGCGGGCTCCCTGGGGGCGGAGGGGGAAAGGCGTACCGGGGTCATGCTCCGCTCCGGGGTGCCCGGGAGATGAGGCGGCCGTCCCGCCCGGGCTAGGCGGGGCCCCGGCGCAGCGGCTGTCGCTTTAACCGCCCGCCGTGGGTGGCGGCCGGGCGCAGTGCGCATGAGTTCGGGGCCGGCTGCTTGGCGGAGCCCGCGCCTGGTCGGGGCAGCGCTGTCGGCCGCCTGCCCGCTGCTGTCCTGCTCCTGTCCGGGGGTCGTCCCCGCTCCTCGTTCTGCCCTCCGCCGCCTCCGCCGGGAGGGGTGCGGGACTGCTCCCCGCAGCCGGTGAGTGCAGCCTCCCCTCGGAGGGGCTCCCAGCGCGGCGCTCCGGCTGCGCGGGGATCTCCGCTTCCCCCGGGACCGCGGGCTGGCGGCGAGGGGGAGCCGCCGGCGTGAGGCGATGAGCTCCCGCCGCTCTGCCTGCCCCTGGCTCCCTCTCCCTCAGCGGCCCCCTTGGGGGAGCGACCTCCGCGCCTTTGTCCGCCCTCGCTAGGGATGGTTCAGTGTCGGGTTTGTGACTTCTTATGCTTCGGTATCTCTCGCCCCGCCGGCTGCCGGCGTTCCGAGAGCGGCGGGCTTGGGCGGCGGGCCGGGGGCTGCTGCCCGCTTCCAGCGCCGGGCCGGGGGGGGCCGGGGGACTGGCGCAGCCCGGGGGGGCTCAGCTCTGCCTGCTCGGGAGGGGAGGGGGAAAACGGCTGGCAGACCGCTTCCCTGCTGTAGGTGAGGCGTAGTTTCCCGGTATTGAGCTGTGTTAAGGATATCCCCCCTCTCCCCCCTTGGATTTCTTGTTCTGCGCCTTCATATCCTGTCTAATAACAATTGCTGTGTGATAATTAGCAACTTAAAAGAGCGTTAAGGAAAGGTTTCATACCCATGTGTTGTTAAACTTGAGTGTTACTGACTGACTAAGGGTGATAGGAAAGAGCTGCCTTATTTCTCTTCTCTTTTATGTCTGCAATTTAACGTTACCATTGCGAAAACGGGTGGCTTAAATAGTGGCAGATTCTAGTTCAAAAATACAGTGGTGTCTTTTTTTTTTCCTCCCTCCCCCCGTGTCAGGTGCCTTTTCCATCTGGAGGTGGTAAGCGTGAGATGGCTGGTGCCTCTTAAGATCATCATCTTAGGTAGTTCGGGCGAGGTTTAGTATGTGTAAGAGAAACCACAGCCTTAAAAACACTCTCGGGATTTTCAGTAATTCAGGATCTCAAGGGCATGTTTCCCGAATAGTTTCTGTTCCAGCGTGGCGCTGAGAGGAGGTGGCCGAGAGCGGAGCTCTGTTGCGCCTGGTCCTGTGCGCGGGGGTAGCACGAGATGATTCCTGCGGTAACAAGCATGCGGATGCCGTAGGAAAGAAATTTGGAGGAGGCTGTCTATCTTTCTGAATATCTTGCAAGGATTTTGAACCATAACAAGAATCAGAAACGTGAGTAACAATTATTTCCTTTCCCCTTCCTTTAAGGAAGAGCACGGAAGGAAACACTTCTTTCCAAACCCTAAAGCATAAGTCTTAATTTTAAAAGCTTTCGCAACTTCTGGCTTAGGCTCGTAGAAAGCTATTATTTTAAGACTCTTCTACAGATCCTTGACTAATGCAGCAATGCAGATGGACTTCCTTGAACAGGCGTACTGTAAAGAATGATGACTGTGGTTTTTTTCTTTTCTTTGTGGTAATTACTGCTGTATAAAGGGGGAGCTGGTGTTTAAACAGTAAAAGGGAAAAAAAAAGTTGCTTGCTTGGATGTCCAAGAAATGAAGATAGCAATTATTTCCCAGGAATGGAGTAGACTTTTCCAGCTGTGTCTTTCTGATCAAGAAGTTGTTTGAGGTTTTTACAACAGAGAGTGAATGAGTAAAATGATGTTTTCTGATTAGAAGTACAAGTAATTCCTGACATTGGAAAGGACCAGGGAGACGATTCTATGTTACATCTCTCTATTGGGAGATTCTATATTACATCTCTCTCTTTTGTCAATAATAAAACTCTCCTCCTGTTGGTCATAGCTGCTTTTTTTCTGCATGCTTCCGAGAGAAATATTAACAAGAATGTTGGCAGAGGGGCTTGCTGGTTGGATATAGTAACTGGAACAACTTCACTCCTGAGCAGTTGACAAGTCTCAGGCTGACTGACCTTCTAAGATACTGGAGCATGAAAATAAATGAGCATATGAATGTGGCTTTCAAAGCCAGCCAGCCAGGCTGTGTCAAGTACTGTTACCAAGTCCTCTCTCCTCCTTTTTTTTTTTTAATTAAAAAATAAAAGCAAGGAATTTTAATTTCCAGTGCAACTAACTGCTTAAAGATATCCCTTTCAGCTGGGTGTGTATGAATTATCCCTGTACCAAGGAAAGTCCAGGGCAAGACTTTACTGCTCTGTTTTGCCAGTGCTGTTTTCAGCTCTGTTTGCCTTGGGCAGCCAGACCTTTATGTACTTACATAGGAATGAAATGTGCCAGCTTTTTAAAGTAAACACCTCTGCTTTGTGCTTCAGATGTCTTCTGTCCTCCTCTCTATACCAGCATACCAGTCACAGAAAGAAAGGTAGGAAAGCAACCGAAGATCCAGCTGTGAGACTGTGAGGCTGAAAATTATCTTGCAGCCTTAAATACTTTGTAAAACAGGATTTGGTTCACCTTTGCTATGACTGTAGCAGTAGTTACATAATGAAACCCTAAACCCCAGTGATGCTACACCTGTAACAAGACAGAAGTTGAGTAATTACAGAGGAGTCTGTGCCTGAAACTGTTTATGTACACTTCATGTTTCTGAAGTGTTGGCTGTCATAGATAAGCACCACCCTGATATTAACAAGAAAGATTTAAAAAGAGTAACTTTGAAAGAATTGGACACTTCCCTTGTTGAAATTTGCATGAGGATGTTTGAAGTCAGAGGAGACCTCAGCCATCGCCTGGAGGTGTTTAAAGCCCCGTATAATACTGGGCTAGACAGCTCTGGGTATCATATGCAGTTTTCCCACTGAGCAGATGCTGGTCATCAAATCTCAACTGGAGAGCACCAGTGAGAGCCTTATCGTTATCCTTGGGTAAGACGCTAATCTAAAGAGGAGTAACTACTTGTCACTGGCTGTGGTTTTATTTTTAGTTGGGGCAGGGAAGGATTCTGTTGCTGTAAACGCATGGGAAATGTGAGCACTTCAGGGATCCTTCTCTGGTGATTCAGCCCACATGGTTGTATACAAACCTTTGCCACTGGCCTTTGCTTTAGGCAACAGGATTCAGCTGAAGCTGCTGTTGATGTAGTGACCTGGGAACAGAGTTTACTTGCAAGGGATAAGGCATAAGAGAACCTGCTTCACAGATTTCTCCTGAATAATTTCTGTCTTGAGGCTGGACCAGCATGCTTGGCATTGTCAAATCCGCATTGGTATTCCACTGTTTGTTGTAAAAGAAGTAGCATTTCCCAAACACTGCAGAGAGGAGGATGAGGTAATGATGTTCTAGGCTTTTCCGAAAGGTCTCTTGTCTTGTGTTGGCTTAGTTGTGCTCAGTAGGTGACGAAGTCTAAAGTATGGGGTCTCAAAACTTTAACTTTTAAAAAGGCTGTTCTTGAAAATCCAGAAAGACCAGCTGAGAACGAAGCATGTTATTGAACCATCTTTTTCTGGTATCTTCAGGCTTGGATTAACGTGGTCAAAGGTGTGACCTTAAGCATTGTTTCTGATCAAAGCATGACTCGGAGAATTCGGTGTAGTAACTGAATTATTACTGAGGTGATGAAAATGTTGGTTTGTGATTGTTTCCTTTTTTTTTTTAAGTGGTTGCTACATTTAATTTGAGATCCTATTCAGCAAACCATTTAAGTGTGTGACGAAATACCCTAGTGAAGTCGGCTGGATTTAAGTTTTACTGAATTGGTGCCTTGCCCATCTAGTTCCTTTAAAAACTTATGTACACAGGATTAATTATTTCACTGTTGGCAGCTCTCGCAAATTCTAGTGCGAGTTGTATGAATGACATTCAGTGTGTTTCTTGAGGCTCCAGCTTCCAGAGTTAGAGGACTGAGAGAATCTTTGTTTTTAGTTTTAAGACTAATGGATTCCGTAGCCCTTCTGTAGGGGAAGTTTGAATTGTCGTGAATGCACCACAGAAACCAGAAAGTTTAAAACAAAATGTTGGGGTTACTTGCATTAAAATCCCTTGAATTCTGGGAGTCTTGCATGGTTGTTAGCACTCTAATTACTTTGTTGTAGCTGCATCTCTGTCCTGGGCTGCCATGCTACCATGAGAGTACCTAGAGTTCCCACTTTGCTAAACATTGTTCAAACTTACTTGACACCGCTTCTGAAAAATCTCGTTCAGAATTTATATCAAGAAAGTGTCTATGAAAATGCTGTCGGTCTGGTTCTTGTTTAGAGGACCATTCTATCATAGGCTGAGGGGGGGTAGGGGGTGGTTGGTTTTTGTTTTGTGTTTTGGTTTGGGTTTTTTTAATGGTCAGCATTTTTATTTGGCTGGCTGTACTATGGTGACAGTCCCTCCCTAAACAAGGGCAGGAACATTTCCTGGTTACTGGATATTAAATAGCCATGACTGTTTTGGACAGACAGGATTTTTCATGAGCAGATAAGACATATGCATCATAGTAAAATGCATTAGCACATTATCATAAGCATCTACACTGATGACATGGAGAAGAAAAGTCAGAATTTAACTGCGTTGGACAGTTTTGGTTTACCTTGGTTCCTAAATGACAAGTGTCGTTGATTGTTACTTGAGTTTTGTTTTGACTCTTTCTATAAGAACGGCTTGCAAATTTACTGTCTGATTCTGGGGGTTTTATGTGCTCAAAGCAACACCTCTTCAGCCATCAATGCCCTGTGCTCCTGGAGTTAGTCAACTTGCCTGTGAGGTTTGTCCTTTGTAGGCAGTGCTGTCACTTAGTCTTTTCTTCTACCAGAAAGCTTAAATCTTACTGTATGGCATGGGCAACCTCTAAAGCTCAACGATTTACTCTGTATTTCATATGCTGAAGGAGGTAAGAACAATTCAGTTGCTGATGTCTCTGTTCATAAGGAGAAAATATGTCCTCCATACTGGATCAGTTAGTTTCAAGGAGTTTGTAACAGCTGTGGCTCAGTGAAGACATGTTATGGGCCAAGTTGGCTTTGTTTAGCTGTGGTCTTGTACAGCAGGTTCAAAGGTATGTTGCAGGAGCACTTAATACAAGGAAAAATGTCAGGTTATTAGATGCAAATACCTGGCCTGTTTTGGGAGGCCCTGTGGTCTCCTGACCACAGCGTGCAGGAATCTGCATGAATTCCTACTCTCTGCTTGCCTTGGTTTACATACTCTTCCCTTGGCATCTGCTGCTAATTGTCGGAAGCTAATAGAGATACAGGTCTCTAGTCTGCCCCTGTACCATCACTTTTATAAAACCTATCCCACAGTAACATTTTGAGTAACCTTGGAGTACTTGCAGATGTTTTTTCTAGAGGCTTAACTCTCCAAACCCAAGCACTGCCATGGAGTGCAAGACCACGTGGAGCCGAGTGTCAGCATGGGTATGTCTGTATACAGCTGACAGATTAAATAAACCTTAAAGTTCACTGGCCAGTTCTTCTGTTTCAGTTGTATCACTGAGAAATAGCTGTTACAGAACAGGCAAAGCATGTGTGATGCTCAGAGTACAGTCTGGGCTTAGAAATCTAGCTTAAGAAATGGTTCATGCAAAGAGCATTCTAGAAATTGTATGTATAGTGAAGGGAGGGAGAAACTGATATTGCGCCCTTTTAAAAATGTATGACAAATTTCTAAAAATTGTCCAGTCTGCTTACCTTAAATATATTGTGCAGTAAATGGGATGATGCTGTCTGTCTGCTGGCTCTTAGCTCCTGCCTTGTGTAGTGGTTGACTTTTAGCTTCTAAATGTCTTTCATTTTTTGTGGGATTGATCTTTTGCCTATTAAGCTAATCTTCAGACAGAATTATTAATAAACAATTTTTTCAATCTCCTACTACGAAATGGTCCCTTGTAAATGTTAACGTTGAACTTCAGTGGAGAAGTATTCTTAGTCAGCAAAACTATAAAAATACCCTTTTTAAAAAGACAGACTGCATCTTATCTTTGGCAACTTAATACAATCTCGCTGAATTATGTGCCTCTGTCAAAGCGAAATTACATCTTTGGAGGTAAAATTCAATGTTGACTTCAGAATATTTCAATTTCCTCTACTAGGCTCTGACAAACATGCATGATATGTGAATTGTGTTGTTTTAAATGTCTCATGAAGGCTAGCTCTGGTGTAGCTGAGAAGTGATCATTTCAGCCGATAGAATCACAGCTGCCCTAAGATGCCTTTTTGGTTTAATATTTGGGATCTTCTTTCCAAATAGTACTGTTCCTGTTGCTTCTGCACTCTTGTATCATGGTCTGATTTTTTTTTTTAATTAATCCCTAATGGTACAGGCACACATATCTGAAACCAAGCAAAAAAAAAACCAAGAAAAACACTACAATGCATTGAAAAGACAAAGCAACAAATCCTGTTGTGAGCAACTTTCATATTTAATGCATCTCTGAAGGTCAGGAGGAACAGCCGCCTGTCATCCTGCTGTTCTTGCTCTCTGTGAGGATGGCTACCTATTTTTGAACCCTTGCTTGTTACCTAGGCAATCCTACTGAAATAGGCAGTGGGGTGGTCCTGAAATTCATTAGATTCTTGGCTATTTCCATCTTAAATCCACAAAGTCTTTCACTTGATAGAGGGGACATAAAAAAGAGTGAAGGGACTTGTGTGTTAGCCATGGCTAGGAGGGGAATCTGTCTGTAAAGCATGCTGTATGTATTGCAGCAGTGCCGGGCAACCTCGCATCAGCTGTAACTGCACTGGGAACTGTGCAAATATGTAAAAATTTCTCACTTAAAGTATGAAAAAAAACACAGCAAAGGGGAGAAGAAATAATGTATGTGAATGGGTTATGGTCTTACTGGTGTGTACCCTTGAAGTGTTAAAGATAATGTGAAAGATAGAAAGGAAAAAGATCTCCACCCCTCCTCTGTTCTGCAGGCTCACAGGCTATTCCACAGCTCCCAAGCTTTTTTGGAATGAGTAAAACCTCCAAAGAAGCCATGGCTTACAACACAAGAGCAGAACCAGTGCCGTAATGCTTGCTGCTTGATCTTGCGTGGGTGGCTCTCTTAACAAGTCGCAGTCACTGCCTTTATTCATTGTTCAGGAGCTTTGTGAAACATCTGAGCTTGAGCTCCAAAATGAGTAATAGGAGCTTGCTGGAAGCAGAGTTGTTTGCTCTTGTTTAGAACTTGTGGCTTTAATGTTTATTACTACTGAATCTGGGTGTTCCCACTGTTCTGGATGCAGATAGCCCACTATGAAGCTTAGACCTGGTTATGCTAAGGTTTTGCTGCTGGAGAAAGCAGAACACCACTCTTACATACTTTCTTCTCCCTCATTAATTGGTTTCTTGGTAACTTGGATTAGTATCTTCACTTGGTTAGTCTTTAAATGTGGGTCTTGTCTATGATATCTATTGTAATCTGGAGCTATGACCCCTCATAATGTAGTGTATAAAATGTTCACAGTTTTGAGTACAATTCTAGAAGTCTAGTGGTTGTCTATAATACATCATGAGGGACTGAACAACCATGGCATGTCCCGTTTGTACTGAGGAGACCTGGATAAAAACTGATGCTGCAGCTTAAAAGTGCTGATGAGAAATAGTACTCACTTGGATATCAGTAGGAGTACTTGCCTCTTGCTGGTCCCTCCTTAGAAAAATACTCTTTTCCATTTCAGTAGGCATGGAGGTGTTGGGTTGACGATTGGACTAGATGATCTTAGAGGTCTTTTCCAACCTTAATGATTCTATTCTATCTGAACATCACCTTGAAAGTCATGGGATGAAATCAGATGCCAGTGGGAGTTTTCTGTGAATTTCAGAGGCGTCAAGAATTTCTCTGATAGTCTTGCCTTCTAAAAATGATAGATGTTTTCTTGTGGGTGTGAGTGTGGCTGTTCAGTGCCACAGGGTTTGTTGTAGATGGAGCTAATGTTGCAGGATATGTTCTAGACTCGGGCTGCTCTTTTCCAGGTTAGCTTTCTGCAGCGTAGCTTTTTGGTTTGAGCCTGGGTATGTGGCAGTCAGAGGTGCAGCAGCTGCTGCAGTGCTCTCACGTCTGCCTGTCTTGTGATCCTGAAAACCAGGACCAAGAGCGTGTTTCTACCTCTGTGGCATCACTTAAAGACCAGTATCCTGAGGATGCATTGTATCTATTTATAGCTGGTGTTATTAATAGAAGAAAGGAAGAATATTCTTTTCATGTAAAAGCAAGGCTAAATCTTAATCGTTAGACATAATGTTCTTAAGAAAGGCTATCAGATGCTTTTATTGTCGCAATCCAGTACTCTGTTTATGTGGGTCATGCTTCCAAGACTTGCTGGACCGTAGCCTAGCTACATTGGGTGGGAGCGTGGACACATGCTGGTGCTACAGCAGAGGCAGGGAGCGTTCGCAGGTACCTCTGGTAATGCCATAGCCCTCTCCTGGGAGGAAGCGATCAGCAGGATGGAATTGTTGCTCAGTATTGGCAGATATTATCTCACTGCTATAAAACGCTAATCAGCTTACCAGGAGGCTCTGGTTTCTCAGCCCTCAGCTGACAGGGGTACGGAAGAGGAGAATAATCCAATTGAATTGGAAATGCAGACCTGACTTTGCTTCTCATGTCACCTCTTGAACCATAATAAAGGGAGAAGCACTTGGGAAGCAGGACCATCTCATTTCATTTGTACAGTGTCAGGGTAATGGTATCCAGTTCCCAGCTGGTCACATATAGCGTGGTACCTCAGAACCGACTGTTTTGAGGAATGCATCGCTGCTGTTTCCTGGTCACAGGCAGGCTGGGTGAAAGGATGGGCTGTTAAAGAACAGGGCAATTTCTTGTTGTGAAGGATGTTTTAATGCANTGGTACTTTGAGAATGAAGGAAGACGTTCAGCCAGAGTGTTTTGGGAGATGACGACAATTCAGAGAAGTATTACAGAACTGAGCGCTAGGATAGCTTAAAAAAATGGGGGCTTTTGCTCCAGTAAGTGCCAGTGCATATGTCTGTTCCAGTAAGCATCTTCCAAATGTACAAGCACTGTCTCTTCATGGCTGAGTGAAGCAAAAGCTCTGTACGCTTTAAAATGCAATTTTGCTGTGTAACACGATGGTGCAGAAATGGTACTGAGTTCTGTCCATGGATCTTTCACCAGAAGTAGTCGGCGTAAGAGCCGCTTCAGTAATGTGCAAGTTAACTGCAGCAGTGTTAGGAAACTAACTGGGTTCTGTTTCCCTCATGCGATCTGACAAATGGAATTCTTGTCTAAAATCTTATAAAAGATGAAGATGCTTAAATTGGGTCAGTTGGTATCTCAGCTGATGGGATTTTATTAGCGTTAATGAGGTGTCATAATGGAAAACACAAACAATATGTAGAACAGGAGTCTGTGTGTATGTATGTATATATATACACAGAAGGTCCCTGCTTGTAAATGTAGGCATCTGGTCCAGAAGCAAACAAGATGGGGTATAGAACCTTGCTATGCTAGATTTTTAAAGTCATTTTTTAAATGTGACTAACTCCTTTTAAAAGGTGCCCATAGGTCATAGACGTGTTCTAGAGCAAAAAGATAGGCTTATTATTAACTTGTGTGGGATCTTTTTTACTATTTCTTTTCCATTCCTTTTAAAGTATTTTAAAAAACAGATTTAAATATAACACATTGTTCTCTGTTTTCAGAAATGAATAAAGCTAGCAGCCCTACGTAATACGCTGATGGCATTCTGCGCTGCATCGGGATCGCTAAGTCAAGACGGTGTGATGCCTACAAATCTCCTCTCAGGTTCTCCTGAAGTAGCACCTGAAATCTCTCCAAAGCACGCACTTGAGAGCATGGAAAGGGGTGGCAGTGTGGAAAATCGTGGCAGCCAAGCTAGGTGCAGAAATCTTGCCTTGGTAAGTGTTTAATGAGCCTTATGCTTAGTGATACAAGTTACATCAGGAGCTTTGTTCACATCACAGGATTTTTTTTTATTAAGCGCTGATTTTTGCCTTTTCTAGTCCTAAATGGTTGCTTGTGGTCTTGGTTGTTAACAAACTGAAAGGCCAGAAATAACTACTCTGATTTGGTACAACAGCTTGTTATTCTGGTCTGATTGTCTGTGAGAGCTTGGAGAGCGCTTCTTTCTGGCCATTCCTCCCAGAGCACTGGGAATGGCAGTAAGGAGCATGCATGCACTGGGCAGCTCGGTGCAACCACCTGCACGTGATGCACAGTTTAGTGCACATCTCTGCCCTTGCTTTAAGTAGCTCATAAAGTACTTAAGGATAGTGTTGGTTCTATACACTGTTTCTTGCTTAAGCTTCTTGTTGACACTACTGAATGAAGGTCTTGGCTTATTCCACCTTCATATAATTAGGTGAGTAACAAATACGTCACCATAAACAAAGCTGTCTTCGCATTAGTGAATATGAGTGTGTGGCCATTTAAATAGTATGTGAGTAATTGAAGGAGTAGGATGCACTTCTGCATTTTTCCAATTAGCAGGATGATTCAGGGGATGAACTCAACAGTACTGTTTGTACTGTGACAGGCTAACTCTAGAAAGCAGGTATGGTTCCTTGCACACTTTTTATCATCACTACCATTTGAAAAGCATCCATTTTTAATTGAGGAAAGAGCGCTCTGGTAAACATGTTTTCCCTAAATGGGAATCTAAATCTGTCTTTCCTTAAACATGGAATTAGGCTTTCGGTATCTTTCCCTCTGCCCTCCCTGCTAGCTTCCTTTTAGTGAAGTAGGTTTTTTGCTGTGAAAGAGCAAGTGATGAAATAAGCTGGCAAGTCAATACCTGCATTTATCTATATACTCCAGAAGCACTCAGTGTTTTGTGCTACTTTGTGAGCTTTTTGGTAACTGAGGTAATTCTAAAGATGTTCCTTCTTGGTTGTTTCTAATGAAAATACAACTCAGTTAATATTCTGCTGTATCCTTAAGGCAGCTTGTGTTGCTAGTCAAAACACAAAACAAGTATTACTAAATTCAGTCCCTTAACTGTTTCTGATCTGCTCTAGAACAAAGTTGCAAGGGGTCAGGGTGGGGGAGATAGAGTAGCCAAGTACACCATGTGGACTCGGGTATTTGAGAGTATGTTGTTTATTATATGAAAACTGATTGGATCTTAGAGAATTACAGTGGGAGTTGCACTTTGTTAAAGAATTACAACTTAATTTTATGCAGAATTACAAGTTAATTTTATGCGTTACTCTGACTCCAGTTTTCCAGGTTATCAAACTAGTAGCCAATCGTGTTTCCATGGGTTTTAATCTTAGCTGTGATAGGAGGCATGAGACTGGTCATTTGAAAAAATCAGTTTTGAATAACGAGCCTATGTACAAATAGGTATGTTTGTACAGTCTCACCCTGAGTCTGCTGTGTCAGAAAATGACATAGATTTCTTTAGTCTAACTAGATCTTACCGTGTGATAACCCATATGATGATGCATCAGCTAGAATTGGAATCCCTTCCTACTCTGTAATGCAGTAATTTATAGATGGAGTAAAAGCTGGCTGCAGGTTTAGGCTCTTCCCAGCAGACCTGTGCATCAGCAAAAGAAGTTCCCAAGGCCTTGAGTTTGTCTTGTTTGAGCTTGTGCATGAAGAAAGTGAAGCATGTACCGACAAGTTTAATTCTGGTGCCACAGATCCCCATCCATGACTCTTCTTCCAGCAGTGTAGCAGGTAGCATGTCCGGTAAGGCTGACAACTACTGTGCATGGAGTAACACTTTGGAGAACGGAAACCCTTTTCCATAAAGGCATAACTTCAGTTTCTGAGTTTGAGAAGGGGTCTGTGGTGAACTGAATATGAAGGAAATTCTGCCAATTGTGATTGAGTAAATAGGACTTAAGTCTTTAGTGCTGTTCAGATCTTTCTTCTTTGTGATCTGATGTAAGAAAACAGTACTGCTCCACTGGCTGATACCTTTTGTCTGTTCAGCACTGAAATAGGCTTTAGAAATCCTCAGGATAAACAGCAGTATTCTTCAAATATTTCTTGTTGTGGTTTTTTTTTTTTTTTATATCCTTGTGATTTTTACAGTCCACTAAGCAGAGCAGGGGATTTGTAAGAGGAAAAGCTAGTTGCTGGAACATGCTCCTAGAGACCTTAACTGCTTGCTTCAGTAGTTTTGTTATAAATGTTCAGAAGATGTAGAAGCTCTGATGGCCTAATGAGAAGGAGGGAATAGATAACTTTCTGTAGGCAAGTAATTGCTTACTAGACTGATCCTGAGAAAGGAAGGGGCGGAAATTCAGGCACACCAGACCTTCGTAGCCCTGGAACAGAAGCAATTACAGACTTACCTGCCTCTTCATTTATCACTTTTCTGTGTTTGTTCACCTAGAGACACAACAAGGAAGGTCAGGGTTGATTTTGTGTGCGGTTTTTTTTTTTTTAAATGGCCTTGCAAAGGAAAGAAGTGTAGCAGTGGTTTTTATGACAGGCCTGTACTGCTGCAGGTTTCTTCCTACTCGATTACAAAAAAAAAGGCTCTCTGTGTCAAACTATATTAGTCACTAAATATAACCTTTGTATTGCATCTGTGGAATTCAAACAAACCTAGGGATGTGATAATAGAGACAAACACTTGGACCAGCTTTAGCCTACGCTGACTGCTTAGAGCTGGTTTGGCTGACTGTTGGCTGTTCTTGCGTACTGTGTCTGTGCTGACATTACTGGCTGTGGAACTGGTTGTTGGTTTGGGAATGGCTAGGAGATGGACATGACTTGCCATGTGCCAAAAAGGTCTTAAAGTTTTGTGTGTGTGATTCTTGCCAGTCAGCTGTTGTCCGTTCAGTTTAATTTTGCCAGATTTCTCAGCTTCTTACCTACACAATGGTGCTTTTAGTTAATCTTTGACAATCGTGGTCCTTAAAGCAAAATTTTTTTTTTAAATGGAAAGCAAGGTGCTGATGTCCTGTCTTCATTGCAATAGAATTTTCCATATAAATGATAGATGTTTGGGTCTGGATTTATGCTGCCAAATTCATCACAGCAGCTGAAGACAAGTACAAGAGCCTGGGTTTAGATGGGAGGAATGTTTGCCTTGATGCTGTCATCTCGCACCAACTTTTATAACCATAAAAGTTCTTATATATGAAGACATGAATTTGCACATATATTCTGGTTTCTTTTTAATGAAGGTGGTATCTGTACATATGCTTAGCAAAAGGATGAGACAAGTGTACCTTCTTGATGTGTGGAATCAGTTGCACTATCCAAGGGGGAGGATAAACAAAAACACGGTTCTGCTTGGCAATTCTGACTTCCAAAACCCATTCTCGAATGACACTCCCTGATCTGTGGTGTAAGAATTAACTTGCGGTGACATACAGTTGCAGCAATTTAAGGACACTTAATTTGGAGATAAAACTAGGTCTTGGCTTTTTTTGAAGCAATCTGTCTTGTTCCATTGACTGAATAGGCACAGACTGATGTCTTAAAGCCAATCCTTTTTCAGTGGTTCACTCTGGTAATTGTACTGTGTATCTATTCTCAGCCATGAGTAATTGTTTTAGTTTCTAGGTGTGAATAACATGCTAGGACAACAGTATCACCTGTGAAAATCATACCAGAAAGTGCTGGTTGTACTTAAGTTAGCTTGGAACTGCACTAGTAATAAGCTGTGTCAGTGCCCTGGATCTGTTGATACGACTTCAGTCCTGTATCTTCAGTGTCTGAACGTGTCTTACCGCATAATAGGTTTGAGGGATAGGGAGTTCCTTGTTACCCTCAATGGATCATGCTGTGGGTTTTGTGTGTGGTTTTTATGTTTGTTTGGGGTTTCTTTAATTTTATTTTTGTCTTTAGTTCAGACGGATCCTCAGTTAATGCCACAGTTCATCACCATTCTTTTTGGGGCAGTGGTGACCTCTAGAATTTGGTCAAGTGACTATTTCTTTTCTTCTCTAATCAAATGGCTTGAATTGGCAGATGGCCATGTTTCTAAAAAGATGTCTTGCTTGTTCTGTTTGTTATTTCTTCAAATAAACTTCCTCTGTGGCTCTGACAAGACTTTATACCCAGTCACTGAAGATGGTTTGTCACTACCAGGCACCTTGTGTACTACAGGTGACACTTTGAATATTGGCTGCATAGACAAGAAGAGCAAGTATCTTGTGAGAAGTCTGAGCTTGCCATTTAAGTCAGGGTTGACCTGGTTATTTGGTAGTTATAATGTCTCTTGGAGCCTAAAAGTTAGTTGCTATGACCTTTATCCTTTTTGGATCAGTACAGATAGTTCAAATGCAGCCCTGGATTTCTAAGTACACTGTGTTACTATCTCTTTGTCCCAGCCTTTCTGAAGAGATCCTGGGATTCCAGCGTCGTTTCAGGAGTTACTGGAAAAGGACAGATTGTGTCTGTTAGCCCACTGCCACCTTTTTCTCTCACAATTTGAGTATTCAGAGTCTTGTGATCCTGAGCTGTATGTACTTCAGGTACATTCAAGGGAAAGTCCTGAGAAGGCCTCCTTTCATAAAATTAATGTGGTTTTTTTTTTTCCCCCCACTTGATACTGATACTCTGCAGGATTTACTGTACTGCAAGGTCTTTTACCATGTCCAGATACTTTGCCAAATAACAATGCACAAAAAAAAGAGAAGAATTTTTATGACTGTTTGATACTTTCTATGGATACAGCTGTCTTTGGGCAGGTGGAAGCCATTCCTTACAGGGTGTGGAGAGAGCTATGCTATACTTCATCCATTTTAAATTGATATTAACATGACTTGGAAGCAGTATGCCTTAGAAAAATAAGAGTCATTGTTCCTACCAAAAGGACAAGAAGTAGAGAGGAAGAGGGGCTTGAGGACTGCTTGCTTTGGACCATGAGTGTAGAACTAAGGTAAACAGCCTGACTCCTAGCAAAGAATGACCTTGCTGTAAAATGTGCTAGTGAGAATGTGCATAGAGTGCAAATTGCCTTCAGGATCCATGAACTGCATCATTCTGCTTCAAAGTGGGATCTGGTAGATAAAGATTATTCCAGCAGGCGGAAAACTCTGCTCTGTAACTCTCGCTGATAGGCATTCCTGAATTTCCAAAGTGGTTTCTGTGTACTCTACTACCTTCTTTTTCAAGGAATACTTGGATTAGAGTTTTTATAATGTGAAAGCCAATTTTAACTTTCTCTTTCTCAGTGCACATAGTGGTCAACATTTTATATATCAAAATACACACAAGGGCTGTGTCTGCCTACCACCCATTCTTCCCTGTTTTAAAACATAACGTGCTTTATTCTTCCAGCCTTCCTGTGCAGCTGAAGTCTTAGCACTCCTTGCTTTGTTCTGTCCAGCTTGGCTGCATCCTTTCTGAAGTTCAGCGACTGAATCTGAACTCTGCGTTCTGAATGAGGATGTGCTGTTACTTCATCGCCCTGGTTAACATATCCCAGAATGACATTCACGTACCTGAACAGCACTCTCTTTCCTTTTTATGGCACTTAAGCTGGCCTGCAACTCCTTCTGTCTTGTATTGCTGCTCGTTCATCATTCTATGTTCGTGTGGTTTTCAACTGAATTTCATTTTACGGACTACCAGCACACTTACATGGGGCTCATGGTCTCCCTCTGTCCTACCTACTTCTTGCAGCAACATCTTCCAGCATAAGGGGATTAACAAATACTAAGTTAATTGTCTATTGTTGTTAGTGAAGCACCAGAAGCTTGCAGGTGTAGGGATAAATCTGTTCAGGACTTGTCTTGTTCCATTATACAATTTACAATACATCATGCTACTTCTCAAAAATGCCAGTCTCTCCCTTGGCCCCCCAGTTACACAGGTACCTTGCAGTAACTTCATCTAGGCATAGTTTCCTTATTCATCTAGTTTTGGGGGGCTGTGTCATAAAGCCTTCAAATCAAGGCATATGACATCTCGTGCTTATAGCTATTGGCCAAGTCAGTAACCCCCTAGTGAGAAATGAGATTGGTGTGAAATTTTTTTTAAAACAGCGTTAGTGACTGTTACCTGAAACTTCTCCCAAATTTTATCAACGTTGTTCTAAAACACAAATTAAAGGGAAGAAGAAATAAGCTGATCAGCCTACCTTTGAGAACCAGAAAGATTTCTTCAAGTTTATGTAGATCTTGCATTGCTTTAGCTTGTTTTTTTAAAAGTAGAAGTAATTTAGTCAGTTTATGACTTCAGCTCACCTAGTTTATTTTTTAAATACTTCTAGATCATTTTTTTCCTCACTTAGGACCTATTGATTATATGCTGTGCTAACTATTACGAAGCGCACAGGTACAATTACATTAATAAACTGAAGAAAACAGCATTCGGTATTATAGCCTTCTTCACCAAATGAAATGGTATTATCAAAATCATCACATAGTGGGTTGTAAAGGAAGTACTTTTTGACACAGCACACAATTAAACTATGGAACTCATTGCCACAGAATGCTGTGAATGCCAGCCATTTACATGGGCTTAAACAATAAGATGAATTCTTGCTAGAAAAGCTCATTAAGGGCTATTGAGTACACAGATGCGGATGCAACTGGGAAATCCTTAAGCCATGTATTGCTGGAAGGATGTAGGGAAGAAAAATAGAAATCCACCCAACTTACAGCGATGCTCTTCCCACCAACACCGTTCCCCTGCCCTGTGCATCGCTGGGGGCTGAAGGCAGGCTGCTGAGCTGACTGGACTCTCTGGCCTCATCCTGTATGGTAGTTCTTGTTCTTACCTGTAATTCACTTGCTTCCAACTTAAGCAGTGCAGCGGTACGATCCGTTCTGTTTCCCTTTTCTGTAAATATAATCAGAGGTACTTGCCTCTTTCTTCTGCGCTGAAGCTTTTGTACCTGTTCCGATAGTGTTCCCATGCAGGGCTTGCTTCCCCCCCTTTCTTCTTGCAAGTAGAACTGCCTGCTTTGTTATTAGCAGGCTGAGGTCTAAGCAGTGCTCTCTTCCCTCTACCTATTAGAAGAGTTTTCTCCCTTTGCGTTTTTTTGAGAAGTATCCTGTCACTATGCCTCTTAATTCTTTGGCACTATCAAGTGGTTGATGATGAATCATTTGAATCCACTGTTCTCCTGGTATTTTACTAATTGAAGTGTAACTATTTGACATGGATAGTACCATTTAGTTCTCTAGCAGTTTTCAGAAGAATTATTTTTTTTTTTAACCACTGCAGATGTCTTGGGGATTCCCCCTGCTGTTCTGTTTCTGTCAAAGCTGTGCTGGTCACAGGACTCTAGGTCTGGATGTGATATTAAGAATTTCTTCAGATGAATGTGAAAAATTGTTGGCCTCTGATACCAAGTCACTGTTTTGGACAGGTAGCAAGGGGATCTTTTCTATGAAACAGATTCTATTCTTTTCTCTGATTTTTTTTTTTTCTTGTTTCTTTCCTCTTCTCTTACACCAAAGACCATCATAACAGTCTCTTTCCTGTTTGGTGCAAGCAGGAAATGTTTGGCTGTACAGGGATCTAAAATATTAATGCCAGCTGAGCATACTCAGCTGTTTCAGCTCTTTGCATCCCAAATGTCTTCTGTCCAAGCAGTCTTTTTAATCCTCAGCTAAGCCACAATTTTCAAGTTTCAAATTTAGGCTGTCTTTTGACAGTAGCTTTAAAGTCAGCAGTGTTAGGTATATGTGAGATTTAGTGCCGAGAGGTGTGTTTGTGTATTAAGAGTAGGGAGTTGATGGAAAGTATGAGGGGAATAACTTGAGTAGCTGAAAAGGCTCTGCTTTGTCTGTTAAAAACCCAGATTCTTCAAGGTGAAAGGAGGCCTGGAAAACCAACCCAGAGAGAATATGAAGTGTTCCAGTACTTGGAGTATGTGGAAAATGAACTAATTACAAATAGACTTGGTAACCTTAGTTAAAACTGGCACCAGCTGACCACAACAAAACTCCTCCCATCTTTCTGAAAGCTTTGCTATATTATAAGTAATACAAGTGGGCATTTCATAATAAACCACTGTTCCCAGACCAGTGGTAAAGCAAGTCACTGCTTGCTTTACATCTCTGAGCTCCTTTGCTTTGACCAACTTGAGTAGGTTTATTTCCACTGTGCTTCTGTGTCTAAAATGGGATTATTTCCTTGTCTCTCAAACTGAAGCATGCCTTGCCTGAGGGAGTTTCTAGCCAGGCTGGATGCTTTGCATCTCAATATGGTGACCTGCCATGATGTTGCCTGTTCTCTAGAGCTGCTGTCTCTCTTTCTTTTTTTTTCATTTTTTTAATCCCACACCACCCCCTGAGGAAATGTGCCATTGGTCATCTTGAAGGAAAACTGCATGAGGAAAGAGATCAAAGTGCTAACTGAAATGAGGTTGGTCTTTCAAATCTAGGTATGCCATTTACTACAAATGCATTTGCAAAGAGATGGTTCATCACTTCAGAGCCTTCACCTAAAAGGAAACTGCTCATTTCAGCAAGATCCATGAGGGATGGTAAGTCAGGCAGAGCTCTGCTGACTAGTCCTCCGGCAAATCTTACCTGGCATGGAAAAGTGTTCATTCTTGCAGCACAAAAACGGATAGAAGGAAGGCCTTCTGAAAGTCTTTTGCTTCAATTCACATGCTGTTTTGCTCAGCTCTCGATCAAATGAGTTAAGCTCGTGTGGGAGCAGTTGTTCTTTTAAATGAATGGAGTGTGGTGCAGTCATTTCTGTACTGTACTGCACTCTGGATCTGCTGCCACCATGAACTTCTCAAACATAACCCCCTCCCCTTTTTGTTTTTTCTTTCTCCTTTGCCTACGGAAATCTGGCTCTTGCAATGAGCTCACCCGCAACAAAAGCTTCTTGGAGTCCTGTTCAGCTCCAGCTCGGACCTACCTAACAACGGCTCCTTTCCTGTCATTCTCTTGCCTACTAGACATAGCAGCCGTATGAGTATTTGGGTGGGGAAGGAAGGAGATTGCAACATCCATTAAGGAAAAAAAAGAAGGCTTGTCTGTCTCTCACTTCAAGTGCAGCTGTAAAACTTTCCTTGGCCTTTGAAAACTGAGCCCTGCCATGTGGTGGATGCGAGCTGTGGAATACGTCAGCCTTTGAAGTTAGTGCTTTAAATGGGGAATTGCAAATGGCATCCACATTTAAGTTTTTGTAGCAGTCTTGCTGCAAGCTGGAATAAGTTACTTACTCTGATAGTGCACTGTGGATTGCAAAACTAAGTTACAGGTACCCACACCTCTGGATGTGTCTCCCAGCTGTCAAACCACATTCACCCTGATGACAATAAATCTGAATCTCTAGAAATGTAGATGTAGAATGAACCTCTTGTTGAAACGAACTTTGTATTTCCTGACAAGACTTCTTCTTTAACAGAAAGCTGTGCCAGCTGTGACTGAAGACTGCTATGTTCACATGATTGCAGCCACAGATGAGCAAACCTGTCCTGAAGTGTCTGAACTAAGAATGGCCGAAAGGCTGTGTGTCTGTCTTCTGTATTTCATTCATCTATGTACAGAAAAATGTCGTACTGGCCACACAGGAGAAGGCAACTAAGAGCCCTAAAGCATTTATTTTCTCATCTGTAGTGTTTTGACTGCCACTTGGTACAATGCAGCACTTCATAGTTCTTACCTCTTCTGCAGGGGTACATTGTTCTTTTTAATCCTGGGGATGGGGATGAAAGCTTTGTTTGTGCAAGGAGTTGAGTTAACAGGTAGAGCTGCACGCAGTTTTTTCTGTTCTAACCTAATGTAAGATGATCTGAACAGGCACGGTGAGTTTGAAGCAAGTTGTGCTGCCCTAGCAAGAACACGTCTACCTACTGGATATTTGCACTGCATACTTTCATGTATTTACTTAAATACCCCCAATCCTCCATTGAGAAGTAGCCTTGTTACCTGCATGCACAATCAGATGGCCTTTGAGAAGCAAAAAGTAGAGATGAGAAAGGAAACTGTCTTGTATTGCTTTGCTGGTGCCTTCTTGTTAAGTTACTGATGGCAAAGTTTCCAGTATACATCTAGTGGGAGAGAAATTCAATCCAGAAAAGGGAAAACCTCACTTACTTTTCAACAATACTTAGTTACATTCCAGAACTTAGAGAGCTCTCTTGGGAAATGTCTTTCCTGTATCCATTGTCTTAATGTATTGCCTTTCCTAATCATTCTTTGTCATCTCCAAGCTTCTGGAAAAGTGAGTGTTTCCCAGGGTGTAGGTGGAGGGAAAGGAGTTTGTGCATTGCTGCCTAGCTTCTCATAGTGATACTGTGTTAATCAAGAGCAGTGACTCATAGAAAATGAAGACTGGATAATGCAAGTGATTATTTATCGCTTCTGTGGTCTACAGGATTGTTTCCTGCCGGAGAAAATAGCCCAAGGTACTTTACAGCTAGGGAACACATCTTCATATGTATTCTAACTCTCTCTGTTCTGTAACTCTGTAAAATCCTTAGAAACCCTCTCCCTCCTTACTGTTACTCCTTTGTAAGCTACCAAGTAACTCTGGATAACTCCGAGATTGCAGTGGTAGAGCCATATTTCAGCTCCAGCTCTGCCTCTAGAAGCCCCACTTTGCTCTAGAGCCTGAAATGTACCGTTTCCTTCCCATGCTGCTCCCAAGCCTTGTCCTTGAACTTAACACAGCAACTGAAGCAGCTTACTTCAGTTTGGAGCCTGAAGAAGCTATCTTAACCCTTGTAAAGGCACAGGTGTGTGTGCAGGGGGGTGGTTGTTTGGGGGGTTTTGTGGGGCTTTTATGATCTTTTAGCAATTTGTTCTAACTCACATGGACACTTGTCTGCTGAACTAAACTTAGCTACTTTAAAGGATGAAATACTGGTTGTTATTCTTCAGTCAAAACTAACACACTGTAAACTCCTGGCTGGTTGGGTTTTTGGCTTTTTTTTGGTTGTTCCCCCCCTTGTATTGTAGTGGCTGAAGGCCTCTGGGAAGGGATGAAACAGCAAGCAGGAGATGCTTCTGATGTGACTGCTGCCTGTTTTATCCTGCCCCATTTGGCCTTTGAAAAACGGGCGCTGTATTTGCTATCAGGGTACTTACCTGTACTCACCTGTATGGTGTTAATCTTTCTGGCTTTTTTCCCTTTCTTCCCCATAGGATGATGAGAGTCTGAAGTACTTAACTCACGAAGAGCAGGATGTCCTCATGTTCTTTGAGGAAACCATAGATGCCTTAGAAGATGACTTGGAGGAGCCAATCCTACGTGACAGTGGCATCCACTGTCAGTCTCCAAGGTCAACGGAAGAAAATGTGTCCAGTCATTCAGAGACTGAAGATATCATCGACTTAGTACAGTCAACGCCTGAGAGTAGCGACCATGAAGGCCCTCCTAGCAGAGATGCAGAACCAGGTAGTAGTATTTCTTGAAAGCGTGGGTTTTCCCTTTGACCTCGCCCTGACACACTCCAGGCCTCAACAGAAACAGCTACAGAAATTCTGTACTTTCCTTACTATGTCGAGATGAATCTGTTGCACATCAAAGGCTCTAAGGACCGTGACTTAATTTGACTTGGGATTTCTGAAATTCTTGCTGTTACTAGAACTTTTTTCCCCCCTTTCTCATGGAGGTCATGCATATGATTAAGTTGTTGGACTGCTATCTCAGTTCCCTACCTGGTGACTGAGTTGTAACAGAACTGAGTATTATGCAGCATCACCGCAGCAAGGCAGACTAGTGTTCATCAATATGTTCACGTTCTGCTTCTCTCTAAGGCCTCTGAAGGCTTTCTCTAAGAGTTTTAAGATAGTAGATTGGTTGTAGTATTGCTTTGTGGGGGACTGAAAGGCACATGATCCTATCAGTAAGTTTGTGACAAGATAGCACATGGCATGTTGTTTTCTTCACCCTGTGGAGTTCGCTTTCTTCACTTTTGGAGAATGGATTTATTAGCTAGCACGTACAGTGCGATGTAACGTATGTGACCTTTCCTGGCTGTTATAATACACAAGAATTGCAAAAGTCTTACAGAAAAACCAGCCATTGAAACAGAGTGAAGCTAACACGCAGATTGTCATGGAATGGCAGAAAGAGGGCTTCTAGCGAATGCACTGTAAATACGGTGGCTTGGACTGTAGTGTCGCCTACAAGATGCCATTGCTAGGAGTTCAGTTATAGTTTCTTCTGGCAGTGTGGGCTGAGTCTTTGAATGAGGAAGTTTGGGGGAGGCGAGTACTGATGCTTGCTAATCCTAGGTGAGAGAAAGCATTGTATTCTGCTCTGTGTGAAGACTTAATGATGTCATTGCTGCTTTGTCTTTTAAGTGTTGGATGCTACCTGGAGAACTGAGAGCCCTAAGCCAGCTGTACCTGCTGACCTTCCCCCACATCCCCCTGTACCACCACCGTCGATGTCCGAGACGCTTCCTCTTCCTCCTCCACCCCCTCCTCCAGTGCAGCATCCAAAATTGCTTCGTTCTGTCCCCACTCCGCTCATCATGGCCCAGAAGATGTCTGAGCAGCAGATGGAGAGCAGGATGCGCTTCCCCAGTGCCCTCAAGGAAGGGAATTCAGACAGGAAGAAAACCCCAGTGGCCAACGGTGATTATTTTGCAGCTCCGAAGCACCCTCCTGCACCTGCCCCAAAACTGCACCGGTTCCCGAGCAACATCAACATAACAAATATCAGTGGCAAAGAATTCAGTGAGACTATTTCAAAAGCAGCAGTTAACGTCCAGGAGCGGAGAGCTCAGGTGCTGGCCAACATAAATGGAGGAGCTTTTCTGGCAGCTGAACTGGAGGAGAAGTTGCAGAAAAACGATTTTGTATCACGCAACAGAAGTTCTTCCTTAAGGGATCTCTCCTCTGAGCAAGCACGATACGAGGCCCTGACAAAACTTGGCCTAGTTAAGGGAAAGCCAGCCCAGGACCAAGTGGACCATGCCCCAAGTACTCAGCAGCTTGATGCACAGCCCAAACAGGCAGACACTGTTCCCAATGGATTTCAAAACATCCACGATATTTTAAAAAGTGAGCCCAGCCCTTTCCTTCCTATGGGCAAAACTGTAACAATCAAGCCAGAGGTAGCTCTTGCTGCTAACAAGGTCAGCAGTGCACAGCAAAACACAGCAAAAAGTTTTAATGATTATAAACAACCTAGTCTAAACCCGGATATGAGGAGGAGATCAGGTTCGCTGCCTAGACCTTCAGGATTTCGATCCCAAGGGATAACGGTAAAGTTTGCCGGCCGTGGCTCAACAGAAGAAGCTAGGAGAGAGGCACTTCGGAAACTGGGACTACTGAAAGAGACCGTGTAACTTGGATGGGAATCTTTTGGCAACGGGGGGAAGTCATAGCATGGCTTTGTGCTAGAATAGTCCCAACAGGATTGGGATCAAATGGATTAGAAGAAAGGGGAAGTTCTCTGCTTCAGGCAAGCTAAGGAGGTACTGGATACTGTGGAATGACTGCTCATGTTTATCCCAGAAGGACTGGCACCATGTACCATCATGTACAGCCGTGGGTTTCAGCTCTCCTTCCTACAGGGATACTCATCTGTTGCTCTTTGTGACTAAAAGGAGTTTTATGTAAGTAATGCTGGACTGTAGCAGACAGCATCTCGTTAATGAAGTGAACAGTGCAGTATTGTTGTACATAGCAGACTGAAAGGTGGATCTTCCTTTTGCTCTTTCTGAAGCCAAAAAAAGAGCGCTCCGTTTTGTCTTGCCCACATGTGCGCGTATGCACGTGGGAGCTCCAGATAATGTCAAAACTGAAATTTCTGACCAGCGTAACACTTTGGTGACTTCTTGTTGTCTATACCTGTATTATCTGTCTCGGCTTCATTCCCTACCAGTGGTGGAGTCTTCTGCTTCCTTGCTCTGTGCCCGCTTGACTCAAGGCTGTACAGAGGGTGGTGTCTGTTCTGACCTTCTCCTCAACAGAGCGACCTGAGCTTTGAGTGGGTGACTGCATCCCTCTGCTGCTTCACTTGAAGTCTTGCCTTTCTTCCCAGCCACCTGCTTCTTGGTCACGCTTTAGCAGTGTCCGGTGAAAGGCACCAGATAAGCCTCAAGGATATGCACCATGCGCCGGTTTTCGCACTGAGAGCCAAAGAGTCTCCTGACAATCTGTGACCCCAACTGTTCTGTACCAGTGACGATCTTACAGCAGAGAAGCCATAGGAACAAGTTCACTTTGTACCAAATGCGAGACCCTTATGTCAAAAGTCTTGTCTTTTAGGTTAGGGTTCCCCCAAAGAAACTGTTACTTTTTGAACAATAGCTGTACTACACTGAATAGTTTTAAGTTCTGTTAACTGCTAAAAACTGTCATTTGATCTTCCTGTAGTTTGACAGCCCTAAGAATCCTCTGTTCACAGCCTTATTTGATTCTGCCCTGCCAATGCATAACAGAAGTTACAGCCAAAACTCTTGCAGGCTAAGTGGAGTTACAGGAGAGGGCTGTACGTAAGAGCACGTTGCTCCTGAATGGTCCAAGTTGGCGTATTTTGCCTTTGTTCCCTAGACATGCTTTTAAAGATGGTCCCAAAATATATTTGTGTATCGGTATGATTTTTTTTTAATATGGCAAAGCTACTCTTCGACATCAAAACTCCCTTCCCTTTTTGTACACCTGAAAACATCCAGAATAGCCATTTTAAAGTCAAATGCCAAACTCCAGACCCTCTAAATATCTCATTGCTATTCTTGCATGCTTAAGAGTTCTCTGTGGTTTGTTTGGTTTTTCTAAAGGGGAAAAACTCACTCTGCACTTTCTAAAGCCTCAAGCAGTGCCCTCTCTTTCCCAAGCAGCTGAGCAATAAACCTTGGGGAAGAGGTGGGGAGCGGCTGTAATAGAAACTGACACACCCTTGGGGGAGGAGGTCTGACCCAACTGTGATAAACAAGCTCCTAGGCCTTCAGATAAGGCATTTCAGACTTGTGGAGCTGTACTTGTACGGGAAGCTGTCATGAAGGAAAGCCCTTTGCGTTATTCTCAACCTGCCTCATAAGTTAAAGTCTTTCTGGTTTGGGTTTTGGGTTTTTTTGTTAAATTATCTGCTTGCTGCTTAAATTTTTAATTGTGTTGTTATGGTATCTGGCTGGTTCTGTTATGTAGTTATTCTTCTCAGCCCTTTCACTGGGTAAGCGATCACATTCCTGGTTGCGACAGGCATACTATACATAAGCAATCAGTAATTAAAATAGGCGGCCATTCCTCAGTCTGGCAAAGCACTTTACGCATGCATAATCCAATGTGAGAAGTGCCACTGCAACAAAAAAGGCTGCTTGTGTGCTGCAAGTCAAGCACATACTTACTTTGCCGGGCTCCGAGTCTGTAGGCCTAAATCGGGACGACGAGGAAGCCCATAAAGCACGGCCACACACCTGCCCAGCGCAGCCTGGAGAGGAGTCCTACGCGTGGATGATGCAGCGTAATTTATTAACGTAACCCGCCAAGTAAATTTAAATGTTTCATGACCTTTGTGCTTTTACGTCCTGTTAAAGCAAATCCTTTGTTATAAATGTGAAGTGCGTACAAAGCCATCTTGGCATCTAGTCACTTCTTCCCAGCTCTTCTTGGAGTTGTTTACAGCTGAGAGTCTGTGCTAAGCAAATGGCGGGGGGAAAGCTGACACTAATTCTTTCACTGCAATTCAGTCCTGTTCAATAACTCTGTAACATAACCCTACTTAAAAAAAAAAAAAAATTAGATGTTTAGTATCTAAAGTATAAAGCTGCAGTATGCTGAATTAGCTGGATCGTGGTCTTTCATCCTTTGTGCAGGGCTGCGTCCTCACCGATGGGAAGTAAGAGTTAGGTCTTCATTAGATGAACGAATTTCTGCCCAGTGAGGACTTGGAACGAGGTATTCATTGTGACCCACCATTGTAGCAAATATCCTCCTGGTAAATTCTTCTCTGTGCCTAAACCTGTAGTATGTAAAGCCATGTACTAAATGAAGTTAAGAGTCTAGCTGCTAATAACCTGTATATAAATTTAGCTCTATTTTGTGTATCCTGTTTTGTGTATATGTTGATGTGATTTTATTTTTTCCTCCCTTGTGTTAGAGGTAACTGTCTTGCACAAATCTGGTAAATCCTCTATTAAACTGGGATAAAACCAATGAAATGATGGCTGATAGGAGGTGGAATTTTGTTCTTTGTCACCCAGTAGCGTGCATCTTTCTTAGAGGAGGGAAGTGACTTTTTTTAATGGCTAATATCAATTTAATAGCTGCTTTTTTTTTTTGCAACTGTGGATGCGTGTATGAGCCAAAACTCAATCCTGTCGCACCGTGAGTGAAGGCGGGGGGGGAAATTATCTTTCTTCTGTCAAGAGATGTGTATTCTCACTGATGGGCTTCAGTAACTGTGAACAGGGTCCTTGCAGGAATGAAGTTCATCCTGAACAGTGTTCGAAGTAGGCAAAAGCCCCTGGCTCCCAGTGTTTTGCAGTATTAAAATGACTGTTCCAGGAGGAATATTGTATACGTGAAAGAGCAGTAACTCATCTGTGGGCTTCCATGGCTGCCTTCTATGGGTGCTACCAGAAGTGAGTGTGATCCTGCTGAGGGCAGAAGTCTGTCTTGTTGCACAGGATAAAGTTCCCCTTCAGAGAATGTTCCTACCCATCCCTCCTGAGCATGTATATGTGTCTTCTGCCTTTCTGTCTTTTGTTTGGATACTTGCACATCAAGACTGCTGAGATACTTCCAACCAAGAATTAGCACAGACTCTGGCGTGCATTACTAGTTACTGCTGCTCAGTAGAGGATGGAGGTGAAGGCTTCCTCATGAAATGCCACATAGCTGAGGTGGTGGCTAAATCATTTTGTGCTGAGACTTGTCCCACTTCAAGTAGGGAACGGTTTAGAGCCAAAGCCAACAAACTTTGACGTAATGATGACAAAACCCTCAGAAGAACAGATGCTCAGGAATGAGTGGCTGCTTTTTGCTCAGACTTCCCAATGTTAGCACTGCATTTGGTGGCTTCAGCCCCTAGTTCCTCATGCAGGAGGCTGGAGGGTGGCACTACCCCCCAGCTTGTACCTGGGAGGAACCCTTGAAACAAATCTACTGGTTTGAAGGTGGATTTTTAAATTTTTCTTATACATATATATATAGGTGGTATTGAGCATTTGTCTAAATATGATGCATCATAAAAGATAGAATCACTCTAGAAAAACCACTTCCATTTGCATCAGATTTTTTTTCCTTTTTTTATCCCCCAGGTAGGATGTTGGTGGCAGCCAAAAAGCATCAGCAGGTCTAGCAGCCTGTCCGCAAGCTTTCCAGGGCTGCCTCAGGGCTTGGGTACCTGTCTCAGCCAGGACAGGGCAGGTGGCCTCTCCTAACTGTGTCCAGTTCCAGCCTGGAGCCAGTATGAGAGAATTTAACTTGGTTCAAGCTATAATGAAACTTCAACTTCCAGTGCCTCACCTTTGCTGTAGGGTAAAAACTCACACAGCTGCCTGGTTACCCTTAGCCCTTCAGGTGGCTGGAGCTTTGGGAATAAGCTTTTGATGTTTTGACTCTTTCTGTGCTTGTTTTATATATATATTTATGTGTGTACATATATATTTTATATATATATTTATGTGTGTGTGTATATATATATACACACACACACAAATGAACTTGGTTTCTCCCTTGAAAAATAAACAGCTTCAGAAAGCGTTATCCATAACCGATCAGGGAAGGCAGGAGGCTGAAGGCAGCTGATAGTTTCAGCCCAACAGCTCGGGCTGGGTGTCTGTACCGCTGGAGGCGCAAACAGAAGGGCTGTAATTTACAGGGCTCCTGGCTGAACTCGAACCGTTTGCAACGCCACCCCCCCAAGGTACGAATTACAGCACACCTTCTTTAGCTGGCTGGCTGTTGTTATTCCTGGCAGAACGGGAGCCGAGGGTAGCACGGCCCACAAGCAGCGGTGAGCGCAGTGACGGTGCGGGATTGCTGGCGGCAGCTACAAAGCCAGGCCCCCATGGGGCGCTTCTCGGGTGCGTCCAGTACCCCTACAGCACCTGCAGCTCCAGCGAGCTCCTTCTTGGGGACTTGGCCCCCATGTGGTTTGGTGGCTTTCATAGGTCAGCACTGGAAGATGGTGGGGGGTGGATGTGGGGTGAGTGGAAAAACTTGAAAGTCTGTTCACCCTGAACACATTTACCTCAAAACATTACCTTCCAACCTTTCTTTTGCTCTAAGAACCTAACAGCAAGTTGGCTTGGCTTCATCTACCAGTCTACTTGGAAGAAGTTATGAGCTTACACCCATGCTGGAATAGCACTGGCCACAGCTATGTTGGCAACAGTCACGCAGAGGACGGTTTGGGTGGTATCTCGGGGCCTGTGTTAAGAGGTTGCGCGACTGCGGTGATGACAGCGGAGCTGGGGAGGAAGGGCCTCGGAGCGGGAAGACGGCGGTGTGACTGCTCATCCCAGCTGGAGGGGAGCAGGGCCCCTGCCGGCTCGGTGAGGCAGCTCTGCCCATCCCCGTAACTGGTCATTTAGTATTGCTCGGCCGTTAGCTCAAGAGCGAGTTACGGCAGGTGGATACCCATTTTGTAGACAACTTTGTCCTGTACCTATGCACGTTAACTCACCAGAACAAGCTATACCAGCATAAGCTCGCGTGCTGGCACTAGTAACGGAGTGCAGCAAGGTCATTTTAAAATAAGATGTATGTAGGTGTGGATGCTCCCTTAGATGCACATCTTACATGAGAGGAAGCCTTCAAGTCATCACTTCTTACATGCAGCCCTCCACCTGCACAGGGTCTTGGTTTCGGATAATCCCTGCATCATCTAGAGGCAAAGGCAGAGGAGTCTTCAGCATGGCGTTGACTCCCACACTATAAATATCCTTTCCCCTGAGGTAAGGAGGGTCCTCAGACTGGATGGAGCCAAACCTTTCCAAGGGGACACACCCTTCTCTTTCGTGTTTTGTTTTTGTTTGGTTGTTTTTTTCCCCTCAGAAGGGGCCTTTCTCTTCCCATGCAAGGTCACCCCTCCCAAATTAGGAAATGCCTTCCCTGAAAAGTCCTCGGTGCATCCCTGGCTACTTCACCGACGGGTCAGATGTGCTACCTCAGGGGCTCTGCGAGGAAGGATTGTTGTTAACAGGGCTAGCCATTGCTTCTCAGCCTTTGGCTTTTTCCACTGGGTCATAATTACCTCCTGCTACTTGCAACTGGCGAAATAAAGAAAACCAGAAGAGGCTTCAGTAACTTCAGGATTAAACTGAACAGGCCTGAGGAACAGCAGAGAAACCAGCTGGCAGGCTTGAAGGAGTAACGCGGCTTCAATTTCTCTTTTGTTCGCCGGTCTTTGCACCTGCCCCTGCGCTTTAATGAATGTTTCATGGAGCCCCAGGAATTGCAAGCGAATTCTGAGAGGTTCCCCAAAGCTGCCCAGGTCACGGTTATCCTGGGACCATTATTTTCTTCTCTGTATCACAAAGAAATGCAGCTGTTAGTGTCTTCACCTGAGGGACAAACAAAGCCCAAGTTTTGGGGGGTTTGGAGGGTTTTTTGCCCCCCATTATTTAAAAAAAAAAAGTTCCCTTCCCAAATAAAATAACTTGATAAAAACTAGTGCATTTGTTGAAGGCTTGAATTTAAAAGAAAACAAACAAAATCCTTCGCTTACCCCCGAATGAGGGGTGCAGCCCCGCTTCCCGGAGCCTGGGCCTGCCCTAGCCCCTCGCTCCGTCCCTTCGGCTGCCATCGCGACACCCGCCGCCGGCCCCCAGCTCCCCCAGCAAGGGCACGCTGCCCCTGCCGCAGCCCCGCGCCGGCCCTAGGGCAGGCCCCAGCTCCTTCAGCCGAGCCCTGCGGAGCCCGGCGTGGCTGCGGGAGCCTGGGGAGCCCGCGGAGCCGGCCCCACGGGGCCCCGGAGACCCCAGCTCTGGCCGGGCACAGCGCACGCCGGTGCTCGGCGGCAGCTAGCGCTTAGCGCGGCGCTCCGCTCTTGTCGCGGAGAGCGGCTTCCCGCGCAAGCCGCTTTCCTCGCCCATTCCGCCTCGGAGGTCTCTGTTACAACGGATCACTCATTTCCTCGGAGGTTTGGGGAGGTCAGACTCGCCATCAGACGTTCATGACGGCTTTCCCCCCCCCATAATTTCAGCAGAAGTGCTCTACTTTTGCTACTGTAAGCATCAGAAAATTGTGTAATTTTTAAAATCTGTTCTCTGCCTGCTTATCCATCCCCGCGAGGAAGGACATGAGCTGCGTTTCCCAGCTGGGAAACGAGGGCTGTGATGGTAAGCCAAGAAAAAAGGGAGCAGAGATGAGCTTGACCTTCCCGTTCCCAGGCTTATGCGCTAAGCCTGAATCACCCTTCCTCTCCCACCACCACACCTACCGCTTCGGGAGCGTTTACTTGCCAGCCCAGGAGGGAAAAAAAAAGTGCAGCCTGGAAGCTGAGAGTCACGTGTGCAATGAGTTGTCCGTGCTCTCTGATTAGCAAAGATAACTCACCCATTGTACTGATGCTCAGAGGGTGGAATGACACCAGAAGGAAAAGAGCATTCGTACAGGCTGTTTACAGCAGGAGGGAGATTATTTCTTTGTATTTAAACAGCTATTGGGAAGCAGTTGTCAACACTTTTCTAGTTCCAGTACACAAGCCAGCACAAGGGTAGAGGATCAACGGGGTCTTCAGGCTTCATGACACAAGCAAACTTCATTACCGTGGAACATTTCCTGCCTCCTAAACGGATTTCGTTTGCCTGATTAGGTTTAATTTTTATTTATGGCCTGAGTTTTCCAGCGCACTCAAGCCCAGGAAATGGGCACCGTGTGCCCAGCGTGGCGATTCCTGCTGTGAACGATAATAAATCCCTGAGCTCTGCACCGGCCACGCGGAGAGCGGAGAGTTTCCTCTGCGGCGTGTCAAGCGATGCTTTCTCTGAAACCACAAGCTGGTTTGATTTTACATTAGGCGAGACTCACAGCTGGTAACAAACCCCTCGTTTCACAGGGCATGGGATTTGGGACCAACCCGAATAATAAACCACAAACAGTTGTGCCTGTCAGGTGTTACAATAAAAAGGGAGAGAGCATCCAAGTCCTGGTGTTGCATCCATCTTTCCCCTGCAAAAGAAAGGCTGCCGCAGGAGGAATGAGAAACCGGCTTCTTCCTGGAACAGCTCGGCTGAATTCCCAGGGAGAAGCAGATGGATCCTCCCCGACCAGGCTGGCCACCGGGTTTTCCTCCCAGGAGAGGGCTCATCCTGCCACAAGCCCAAGGAGGAAGCCGGAGCCCCATCACCACATGAAAAGCTGCTCAGAGCAGAGACAAGAGAAGCCAAAGCTGCCCCTGAGATCCCTCTCACTACGTTGTTACCTGGGCTTCACTTCCATCACTCCAGGGTTGCAACTTCCAGCAACTTACTGGATTAATACAACAGAGACACCAAACATCTCTTCAGGTGGGTTATGAAAGCCTTACTGATGCATTCAAGTCTTGCTTCCCAGGAGAGAACATCTGATCTTTAGCTTACTGTGAACAGCAGGACCAGGGCAGTGATCGTGCCCCTGCACTCGGCACTGGTGAGGCCGCACCTCAAATACTGTNTTTTTTGTAAGTGGAACCAGCAGGACACAACACATCACTCTCCACAGCATCACTCCCCAACTGGTCACAGCACCTTTGGTGGTGCTTTTATGGAGCTTCCTGCATTTTAAGGTCTTCTTCCAGCTCAGATTCCCATTTTGAGGAAGAGCGGTACATGAGGAGTCTCCTCATGCACATAGAACCCAAATTGCTATGTCTGGGAGGAGAACTTGCAGCCTGAAATAGATGTGAGATACAAACTCCTACAACGTGCTCCGTCTACCCTGAAATGAGGCCCCTCACCTGTATCGCTGCAGGATGGGGATGCTGACAGCAGCAGGGACAGCCAAACCACCATCAGGTGAGATGGAGCTTGCTCAGGACCAAGCAGCACTGACAGGTTTAGCCCAACAGCTTCTTGAGATGCAAAGATAACACCCTGCAGTAGCACCTGGAAGGTGAGCACTAAAAATGCATTCGGGCGGTCAGCACACTGGAGCAGCACTCGGCCAGGCAGAGAAGTGACAGTCCATTAGCACAAGCTGCCACGTGGTATCAAGGGGCTCCAGTGGCAAGGGGAGACCTGGCTACAAATATTTGCTGCAGATAGAGCCGAGTGATGTAACCAGCCATGAAGTATTGGGTAATTTATCAAGAGCAGGCCAGTGGTGTTATTTCCTGGGGACAAACCTAGCCCCGAGGATTCCACATCACGTAGATCAAGTTAGTATTTTTCCCAAAACTTTAGTAACTTACACTAGACAGATGGAGCAGAGTGTGCAGCCGGATACCTACCACAGTCATAGAATCACAGAATCGTTAAGGTTCGAAAAGACCTCCGAGATCATCTAGGCCAAGCGTCAACCCAACACCACCATGCCTACTAAACCATGTCCTGGAGTGCCACATCCACACGCGTTCTGAACACATCATGCGACCCAAAATACAGACACCCACTGGCTTCCTCATGGCACCGCTGACTCCAGAGCTGCATGGAACCTTTAGTGAAGAGGGTCACCACCACCCAAGATCGCTTCCCAGGTCCCGCTCCTAAGCGTCAAGGCTGTGAAACACGTTAAGGGGAGGGCGACGGGGGTGTCTTTACCAAGGCAACCCTGAGGTACTGCCAACAAATTGCAAAAACCCCCACAGTGAAGGGGTAAATACAACAGTTCTCAAGCTCTTGGGCTTTGAACCATGACTTGTTCCAGCAGATAAGGTCACTCCCCGTTATCCCATGTACAAATGAAACTGTTTTCCTGCAGGTAAGTGTCAAAGAACACATAAACATCAGCAAAATCTAAATTTCTTCCCCCTTTTTAAGTGTCTCACCCATTTTTTAATTTGCCTGATGGCTTGGATCCAGGTAATGGAGGAAAGGGAGGAAGGAAGGAGTCTTTTTAACAAAACACTGTTTGTTCTTCGAACAACGATCATAAACACTAAGTGTTTTAATGGCACAATTGTAGCCTGACAATAATAACTTAAAAGCAAAGTTTGTAACTCAAACAATACAAGTACATGTTTTGACATTTGCTCACTTGTTTGATTCCTGCCCAGAGAGTTTCCTACTCCCAGTACGCCTGGATCTCCTTAGGAGTGGTTGGAAAAAACCTATTTATAGTTGAGTTCTGAGAAGAGACAGCAAAGCGTCGTCTCAGACAAGCATCTTCAGCGGGGCAGAACAGCACGTGGCCAAGGAAAAACCTCAGCGTGGAAAAAAACACGTTATGAAGCTCAAAAGGAAGGAAAAAAGGGGGAAAAAATGATGTATTTATCAGGGGGCAGCAGCAGGCTCATGGTATTGTTATTATTAATGTATTTATTTTGAAAACATTCACTCACCCGGCTGGGATATGTGGTCTTAATACTGCACCACCACTTTGTGTGGACAATCACGGTTATTAGCAAGTTTGCTTACTCGCTTTTTCATTCATCTGCCTTCACGTACACCTGCCGACGGCAAAGCGCGGTGACGGTTTCGGTAACAAGTGCGTGGCCGACAGCGGCTCCGCGCCTGCGCTCGGTGCTTCCCCCAGCGCCGACACCGCTGCCGCTCCCGGCGTCGTCTGAGGTCTTTCAGGTCGAACGTGCACGGACCGTTACTCGCTCGCCCTTGGCTGCAGCCATTCCAAGCCGGCACCGATGCCCATCGGTTGGTTGGAGGGGACAGGAGAAGCCGCGCTGCCGTCCCGCGGAGCCCGTCCTGGGTTATTTCCCCCAGGTCAGCACTTTTCAACGGCACCGCTTTTCCTTAAGTCAAACGCGTTCCCATGTCCAGTGGAGAGAAGGCTGCATCAGCAAACTGCCGGAGCCGAAGGCGGCAACTCCTTGCCGTGCGGCCCTGCCGAGCACACAGTGACCGCTTCACCGGGAAGGGCAAACGAAAAAAAAAAAAAAGAAAACTTGAGCAGATCAGGCAGTCTCCACAACACCGAGGTGGTTTTCTAAGCCATAACATATATATATATATAAAATTACATTACGTGTGTGCTGCCGTGTACGCGCACTGATGTGCTTGCATGTATTTTTATCTCTGTAACACAAAGGGCAGAACTGACTGACTCCTCTGAAGGCTTGGGAAGATGATAAAATGAGAACAAGTCTGAAAACGCAGCAATTAATAAAAAAGATTTATGTGATTTTTAAAAATTTTATCACATTACAGTATTGCAGGGTAGAAAGAGAAGGCTGATACTGCCAGCTGGAGTTCAAGGTGTGGCCTCAGTGTTGACATTCCCGGGTGAACCCAGCACTTTCTGATTTCGGAGCTTCCCAGACACCTTGGCTCCATCCTGGAGCAAGTCTAACAGCACCTCAGCTCAAACAGGCTTTCAAGCGATGCACCATAAATCACATATCACAGAAAGGTT
>VZTL01021531.1:0-22813 GCA_013400535.1 Scopus umbretta
CTCTTTTTTTTTTTCTTTCCGTAGTAGCCTAGGGAAGTGCTACTTGTCCCCAGCATCCCTATCAATCACACTTGTGCAGCTCAGCTTGCATGAGACGCTAACTTGGTAAGCATCAATCAGTTGCAGGGCTACAGTGAAGCAAATATCGAAAGGCTTGTTCAAAGGTGGCTGCTGCTCCAACCAAAAAATGCCACTGAATTGTCCTCTAAATGTCAGGGGCGTCCTGAGCCTGCTTTGCAGGTTGAAGCCAGTGCTGTTCCAGAGGTGACTTGGAAAATGGGCTTTTCCTCCTTTCAGAAGAAGACAAGCTTACACAACTCCTTTTGCATCTCCAAAGGAGAGTATATGCATTGATGATGGCCCTTGTTTGGCACTGCAGTTAGGTGTGTGGTGGGGTAGATTAGGTTTGGGGCCAGTGTAGCCTCCCATCCTCACTGCAGGGAGAGGTGAGGGGGGTACCAGGGCTTGTCCCCCGCTGCAGTGGAGCTGTTTCCAAGGTGGATGGATGGAGACACAGGGCCCCTGACCTGATGCCCGTGCAGGCAGGCTTTGCCATGTTTTAGCAGCGCAAGGGTATGGGGGTGCTGCGGGGCGAGCTCAGAGGTGCAGGAGAGGCACCGCCAGCGGGGTGGGTTTGTACACCCAGTGGGGCTTGGGCTCCCACTTAGCCAGTGCTTCGGTTACAGGAACCTCGGACAGGACAACCAGAAAACCACACTGAAATGAAACGGGTAGAGCTATTTGACTAATAGTAAATGCCCATTAACATCCTAGGCGAGTAATTTTGCGTAATGAAATTAACAGCTGATGATGTGTATATTATAAGTGCTTTTAAAATAGGATTTACTGAATTCTACTGTAAAGTGTCACAGGACAGTATTATTTTATAGCTCGCTTCAGTTGCCTCTCTACCTCTATCTAACAAGTCCTGGCACTTAGTATCTGGTACATGTGCAGTACAATAGGTTTTGGCATTAGGCTGCATTCAGTGCATAAGCTAGTATTAGTTTGAGTCTTTTAGTCCTTTCTCCTAAGCTGCCAAGTGGTAGGGGATATAGCTTGGATGAGAGAAGACAATTTAAACTTTCTCAGTGAACCAGTTTTGAGAAGAGTTTTTCTCAAATGCAGAGTTTCACGCTGAAGCCGTGTGATTAAAAGCCTATGGGGGAATCAAGCATAGGGATGGTTTTAAGAAAGATCAAGGGACTGTATGCAATTTTTTTCTGCAAATGATAATTAAAGAAACAGCATCCTCATTAGCATAATGCACTAAATGATAAAAAGAATTGGACAGATGCCTAATCTTGAAATGCTTCTTAATTTACAAGTACACATTTTAAAAAGAAAGCAATTGAAGTCTGTTCTTTCTCGCTGCCTGCCTGAATCATCAAAACCGCTTCTTATATAACTTACTGTCTCAAAGAGGGATAAAAAATACAGAGAAGTAGTAAAGTGCTCCAGGACACTACCCATACAATGTCTGTTGCACATGTACAGGTACTAGAGCATCTGCAATACTTTAGGACTTCTGAGATTGAATGCTTACCAGATGAAATGACACATTTGAGCAGACATTCTCAGTTGGAGCCATATGTGGCCCCAAAGAAGTCCAAAGGCAGCTACCACAAAAATGAAACGCTGATTTTTCTGTTGGTTCTTGACTCTGGAAGGTGGCCACCTGAGTTTCTCATGATTAGATGCCGGGCTATAGAGAAATGTATTTGAAAGCCCTATCAAGTTTAGTTTTTGAGAAGAATTTCTGAGTTCTTGCTAAGGGAAAAAAATGGCTTTCTGCTTTTAATGAAATTGTGAATCAAATGTGGCAAGGAGAAATAGGTGGTATTCCCATTGATGCCTCCATGACTTAATCTATATTCTGTTCTTGTCCAATATAAGCTGCAATGGAGCAGTTTCACTTTAAGTATCACCCTAGCTCTGTTCTTTTACAGTCACATCTATAGGGTCCCAAAGGGTTTTGAAGTGGACCAAAATCTTGTGAAGTCTCAGAATTATGTTGCCACCTGCAAGCGTGGGGAGGGTCACTGGATCTCATTAGACTGCCTGCACTGCTGAACGAGAGCCAGGCATGTGGCAGAGAGTGACTTGCTTGTACTGCTTGGTGCACCCTGCTCTGTGCCAAGAGTTGTCCTGCAGTACCCAGCACTCAGCTCGGGGTCTCTTCTGGGCCCCATGCAGTGCCCTGTGAAACATAATTACTACTCTGTGAGCGCTTTTCTCCCCATTCAAAGCTTGTAAAATGTGGTGAGCACCAGAGTGCTTTTTGTAGTGTGAAACTGAAGGTATGTGTTGTGGGCGCACAGGGTCAGCAAGAAGGCCTGTTAGGAATGCTAAAACTTGCTGGGCTAGTGATGGGAGACTGTGTTGGTAGGTGTGGGGGAGCCGGACCTGATTTGGTCTTGCCCATGCTGCTACCAAGAGTGGTCCCTGGTGTGGATGGTCCCCCAGGCCACACTGGGGTGTTGCCAGACTGTTTAAAGAAGTCTTACCTTAATTAAATTATAGTCCTTTCTTTGTCTAGTAGTGCTAGAGTGTGCCTCTCTGGAAGACTGGAGTGGGAATTACACTTTTAATAAGAGTAAGTGGATTGAGAAGAAAACGTGGGATTTCTTTTTTTTTAGCGGTGAAAATTATTTCTCAGTGGGAACTTACTTTTGAATTATTCCACTTACAGCCCCAATGCAAGGTAGAGGCTGGCAGCAAACGGATGGCAGGCTTTTCCAGCTGGAATTAGCCTTCCTTTTCTCAAATTCTAAAGCTTGTCTTCAGATGGAGACCTAGTAACCACCACTTTGTGAAGGGGCTGCGGCAGCCAGAGAGCCGAGAGGTAGGCTGGAGTAGGCAGTCTCTACCAAAGCAGTACACTGCCCCTTTGAAGCTAACATATTTTGATAAGTACAAATCCAAATTTAATGTTAGATAATGAGAAATCTTCAACTGATGAGTAACTTGACAAGGACGCTCCAGAAAGTCAGAAGACCTTTCAGCCCTCTGCCAGGTGAGTGCTGCTGGTGATAGTGTTACCTCTGTTGCTGGCTGGGTTTGTGTTTGGCATTAAAACTGTTAGGAAACAAGGTGGCTGATCTAATGCTTCCGAGTAAATACTAATACTGCTCAGAAGATGTTATGGCAGGTAACTTGTTCAGTTTCCATCTTAACCTCTGAAGTAATTTGAAGTCAAAGACCTGTCTGTCTGATTTTTTTTTTAGTGTCTTAACACATTGAGCTGAACCTGATCCCTTTACATTCCACTAATCTTTCATGTATGCTGAAGTAGTAACTGTGGAGCTGGAGAGTTCTGATATATAAAAGGCAGCACTATTGATCTTGGTGATACATGTATTTCCACATAGGGCTTTGAACTTGTGATAGTTCTGGAGAATGAATAAATTGAGTGATATGTGCTAGGGTGTGCATTTTCAAGGAAATGCTGTATCTCATTCAGATCTGTAGTTGCCACAAATGAGTTACGCTAAGACGTGAGCATCCTTACTGCTAGCTGGTCTGAATGCTGGTAGCACTTCAGCGAGTCAAAATCCAGCACTGCAGTCTGCAGGCTTTCCCAGGGTTTTCTCTGCATGCATCCCAGTTCTCGGCTTACAGTGCCTGTGGCTGCTTAGCTGGGCATGTGGTAAGGGATGGAGGGTCACCCTTCCTCACCCGGTTCAGGGACTTTGGAATCCACTGGGGTCCTGTGCTGGCATTGCATCTGGGTTTCTTTATCAGATGAGAAAGATGGGGACAAGGCAGCATGGAGATGTGTTGCTCTGCCTGGGTTGGGATGTAGTGGGAGTGCATGCCCAGGCCTGGGGATTCAGTTTTTCCCAAAATAGCCCGTTTTCCTCTAGTCTGTGTTCGTGGGAAGCTTCCTATGGCTTGTGCGTGCTACAAGGACTAAGTCTGAAACAGTCTTCCGCACTTTCTTTTTTTTCTAGTAGGTTTTAATGATATTCATCACAGTCCTACTAATTTTTCTTGCAGGCCTCCTGATATTTCATCTTTTTTTTTTCCTCTTTAATGCCTGTTTTGCATACATGTTATTTATACATATGTGTATAAACTCTTTCTAATCCCTACAGTCTGAGGGTAAAAGCGGCTAGAAAAAGTAATGTAACTGCCCTCAAAGGCTGAATTAACAACTGACAAATAAATGTATTGTAACTTATTTTTAATGATGAGGTTTTGGAGGAATGACTCATAATTTTTTAATTGCAGGGTTTTTCAATGTTAAATTTGCTCTACTCATCCTTGTTTTAATGACTCTTACAAGTAAATAAATTTAGGCTTAATTATCTTTCCTGCTGGAAGTAAATGGGATTGTAGTCTGGCATTTTTATTTTTTCTAGCATTCAAATAATTCCTGTCAGACTTCATTTATTTACATTTGAACTGCAGTTATGGATTTGTCTGTGTTCCTCTGTTGGGATCCATCACTATAGTAGCTAAGAAGTTTCCCAGAAAAAAACCTCAGCAATGATCTTCCTCTTCCTCTCTTAAGGGTTTTAATTTTTTTTTTTCTGTGCACTGTCTTCATTCAGATTAAGTCACTGAATACTGGGATACAACCCTTCATATTAATTTTGACTTTCTGAAGAAGAAAAACTTGCCAGACTTAACTCTAGTGTAAGCCTTTTGTCCACCACAATATTACTTCTGGTATAAACAGAAGGAAGGATTCAGGCTGCTTCCTGCTTAAGTGAATTTAACTGTTAAGGAAGGATGAGGAGGTTTTCACTGACATAATAAACCATTCAAAAAATAACTGTAGGAAGCTTGGAGCCTGTCCTCCATTTTCTGATTTGCAAGAGCATTCTTCTTTTTCTGTCTGCCCCTGATGCTGCTTAAGTATTGGTTCCTGTAAATTTCAGGGTTTTATTAATTTGACTTACATTTAAAATGCTGTTTCTATGGAGTCAAAAGTATGCTTTGCATGCTGGTTCCATAGAAAGTAGAAGAAAAGTAAACAGTTGTTCCACTTCTCAGTATGAGAAAAGATCACAAGTATACCAAGAGCCTTTCTTTAAAAGTAAAGAAAAAAGACACTCTTTCTCCCAAATCCTCCTGAAGAATATATTTGTTAGATATTTGCCATTTAGAAGGAATTTTCTGAACGGAGGAAACCTGAGTATAGGTATATACCTTGCTTTAGAATGTATATTTTCCTCAGTTTTCATAATAAGGGTAATATAAATATTTCATATACTTAGGGGTCTATGCTACTTCTAGATTGGAATAGAATGTATGAAATCATGAACCTGCCACAGTTTTTAAAGAAACATACGTTATTCTATTTTTGCTATGAATACATGTTCCACTTGTACTAAATTTCAAAGACTACTTTGCTAAAATTTCCTGGGCAATTGGCTTGGCATCTGCTAATTTAATTCCCATGTAGTACTGTAATAGGATATAAATTAGAACTCTAGGGACTACCGATAATGTTCAGTGAAGATGAAACTTTGGAGGATGTAAAGGGGATTGCTTTGCTCGTGCTGCAAGTGGTGGCAGAGCTAGAAGAAAGTTTGGGGGAGTCGATGAAGGAGCATGAGCTCTCTCCCCATACCAAACTTGACCCCAAATGTGAAGAATTTCTTTGCACAAAATATTTTTTTCCCTGTATCGTATAAATGATTGAAAATAACCTGCTGTGATGAGTGAAAATAGGTGTTGACTGTCAGCACCTTCTGAACCCCGAAAGTTAGCAACTGTGTTTTTCTTTCATAATTATCTTTCCTGGTCTCTCTCAATTAATTTACCCATTCCCTTGTCCTCTCCTGTAAATTCCTGGCCTGACTCCCTTACCCTTCTCCTCAGTTATTTTGCTATCAGTAAAAATCTTTTGGATCTGTTGTTTTTTTGATTCCCCTCCTTCCTTTACGTGGGCAAAAGGGAAGACTATGGAGAGGGTTAGGCAATGTCATGTTGCCGAAAGGCTCATCTCCTAGTTAGAAGAGAACAGGACACGAACTATAATGGACCATATATAGATTCATACTGAGATGCCTTGAAAATAACGCTTTTGTTCAGTTGGGAGGAAATTTCACTGTTGCTCTACTGACCTGAAATTTTGTTAGGTGGTATCATAGCCATGCATGTCTAGATATAGGCAAGAGGGAGAGGGAAAGCCTATCTACTGATAAAGAAGAAAAGAAGAATGAAACAGCTTACAGAAAAATGACTCTGCTGGTTTTTTTACCCCTATTGATGAGTGTCTTCAGACTTTGCCATACCTGCTACATTTTCATCCTCAACTTTTTCCAGCTTTTTTGCCTAAAAAAATTTAAATGTTCTCAGATTTACATTCCTGCTGTTGACACCACAATTCACATGAAAAACATTTTATTTGGAAACATGCTGTTGTTTTTGCCCAGCCATAGCTTATAAATCCATTGTCTCCTCTCCATCCCTGGGTGAGGATTTTCTTTTTAGTTCTTGACTGGGACTGACCTGGTTTTACCACCTTTCACAGTTGTAGTTAATACTGCTAGGTCAGCTCTTTCCAAGACTACCTTTTTAATCCTGACCTGCTTGATCTCCTGCCATGCCATTCTGCACCTTAGCCCATCTCTGGTTCCTCTCTATGAACGGCTCATCAGTATTTAAGGCATGTAGCTAAAATAGATACTCTCCTCCTTTTTTTTCTGCACATTTTTCTGTGCACAGGGCACAGTTGACTGCTTGCTGCCCATTCTCACAGCAGGGAGGTACCTGCACATCATCCTACTTCAAATCCTGTCACTTTTTCCATAACATCGCTTGGATATTCAGTGCCTCGCTTCTGATGCAACTGCTTCCCCAGCACAGCTGTGTACACCACTCTCCTGGCTGGTTTTCTCTGCTGCACTGCCTTCTGCGCCGACCTCCTCTGCTGCCTCTCCTCCATGGCCGAGACAGTAGAAAGTGCTTATCCTCAGCCCTGAACTCCCTTCACATCTTCACCTGATCCTTGGCCAGTTTGATGCCTCACTCATCAACCACTTGCCTGTGCTTCTCATGGCATGATTATGTTTGTGTTACACTTCACTGCTCATATCTCTGGAGACTGCCAACTGGTGAAGCAGGGTGGGGACATTGGTAAAAATAGTTTTGCTGTGTAACAAGTTTTGTGCTTGATCAATAGTGATGGATCAGCTCTAATTTTGTTTTTTCTAATTCTGCAGAAAATCACTAGGAAGAAAGTTAGAAAAATTTCAGTTTTCTGCCCTTTGACGCAAGCTTTTCCTGGTAATAACTATTCTCTTCTCAAAGATGAACAATTTAAGTGAACTCTATGGATTGACTTCAGCATTTTGGACTTTCATGTTTAAGTATTATCAGAATGGAATACTGGTCATGAATAAGCAAGAAAGCTATTTGGGGCTTGAATTTCTTCTCTCACTTTGCACTGAGGTAGCTCCAGCAACCCTACCGCAATGTTACACCTAAGTTAGATAGTGTTCAGTTACAGACACCTGATTTACTGGGGCAGGGTCTCTTATTTGACACTTTCAAATGGTATGTTTTAATGTGTGCTGGCTGAGGAGGAGTTGTAAATGCAAAATAATGATGCATAATGACATTCATCTCTGGGAAGTGGGGCTTGTCCTGAGCGTCACTGGCTTCAGTAACCATTTGGAAGAATCTGACTGCACTTCTGGTTCTGCCAGGGTTTGCTAGCTCTTGCTATCTACCTTGCATGGTCAGAGATGGTTGTGGGACATCCTGCAACAACTAGCCTTTTCCTTTAAGTCCTCTGAAAGGTATCATCATGGGTATCATGTCTCCATCAGATCATCCTGTCTTCATCAGTGAGAACAGAAATGCTTCTCAGGTCTTACAGTCACTGCTTCAGAGACATTTCTTTTTCCTCTTTTTTTTTTTNTTACAAGTTCCATTAAAATTTCATTTCAGTGGGTGGAGACTGTTGGGTCTTCATTGTTTTATTGTATTGAGAACACAGTCTGTGCCCTCAGGACTGTAAAAACCTCAAGGTTGTATTTCATAATACACCAGATTTTATTTCCGTTTTGTAAATGTTGTTAAATGAGTTTGGATTTTGCCTTAAGTTGCTAGGTTAAAGTACTACAAACTGCGTGGAAATAAAGGTACTGCTACTGTAACAATCAGTCTGGCTTATACTGAATTCTTGGAGTAGAGGTTTGTTTTATTCTTTTTTAGCTGCTGGAATTATGAAAACTGACATTGCCACTTGACCTGAGGGAAGAATTAATTGCACTAATTCTGGAAAAAAATGCACCTGTAAATCATTGGTAGATCAGTGCCCTGAGGAAAATTCTGCAGTACATACTGGAATTGATACTCCTTGAATCTGGTCTAGTAGGCGTAAAAGTCCATTGGAGTTGGAGCTGCCCTTTGCAGAATGTCTAGTTGCTTATATATGATTTGAGGATGTTACAAGGAGGATCAATTTCCTGAGCAACTCCTTAAGTGCACTACAGTCATCCTTCCAAGCTGACATGTCACTTTTATTGCAAGAGAGTGACTTCACCCTTATGAGAAGACAGAGCAAGGCAGGGTTTCCTCTTTGCTTTTAATTGCCAAACCTGTAAATCGCTGCTCTTCACTAGAGAACGTGGTTGGTCTCCATTCCTACTGCAAAAGTTGGGCCTTGCTGATTAGTCTGCAAGTCCTCTTCCAGACACCATTTCCTTTTTCCAACCCCATTGTGAATAATGGAACAGCCCATCTTTCTTCTGTGACAGCAGTTAAGTGTATGCACTTCATCATCAAAGTAAGGCAGAAGAGTTTATGCAACCTTATATTGTTGCTGTAATAAGAATATGTGCTCTGTGAAATACCTTTAGAGGTCAGAAGTGTTTTTTTTTTTTTTGTGCTGAGAAGTCAGCTTCCCACAGATCTAGCAAAACTCGGCCATCTCTGCTGCTTATTAACTTTTATATTCTGAGGGTTCATCTTGAGTGCTCTCTTCTTGAAAGGCAAGAGAAAATTGCTTTGGACATGCAGAAGAGTGAATATGAAAACATCTCTGATTACATGCAATGCGTAATCCTCTCATTTGATATTGGCAGTAAGTGGAGACTTGATCTGTGTATACTACGGTCCTTTTTGTAGCCAGGATATTCTGTTAGCATATTGACTAATGCTTCCCTTCCCAGCTAAACGAATGCTTCTTATTTGCACAGCTTCAACTCTTTATTCTCACTTCTAACTGATCATTTAGCAGACTGGCTGCTGGCATGGCTGGGCTCTGCAGATTCCAGGAGGGTGCCCTGAATGACACACATCATTACACAGGCTCTGGCCCTGGCTGCTGGGAATTGTGTAGAAATAACATTAAAAATATCTGGCTCACTGAGGCTGAAAAACACAGAACTGAACCACTTGCACTGGGTAACTATCAGTATCAGAGTGTGTTTGGGCATGGTGTTAAGCCACAGTGTAGGTGTAGTGAGTGGAATGAAATCTATTAGCAATGTTGCAGGTCTATCATAGCTAATTTAACCTAATTGTGCAAGAGAATCCTTGCAGCTTTTAACTGTGTCTTAAAATGGTACTTATCACTTGTTTTCATACATAATTTAATGAAACAATCAGTACAGTATGACTGCAAGCATGGTTTAAAGTTAAATGGAAATATAGAAGGGAAGGCATGAAACCGAGGTTAGAGAGAACAGACTATGGAGAATAATTAAGATTGGAAGGAGGCTAAGGGATGGGTGGGCAGAAATAAAATTTGGAGTGATGAGGAGGACATAAAATCCAGGAACCCAACAAACGGTTTCAAAGAGGAAGGTGAAATGGTCTGAAGTAAGTTAGAAACAGACGCTACTCAACACAGGCTTTATCTCAATGGTGTATGTTGTAAAATTGAAAGAGGAGAGCTGGAAGGCATCTCGAGATGACATGTTTTATACTTTTCTTCCCCAGGGCAGGATCATGTGCACACTTTAAAATGCTGCTGACCCATTTTCTTGTGCACTGAAGAGCATGGCACTCATTAATTGTATGGGTAGTCTTTTGGACTGGCTCTGCTTAGGCATCTGGAAATATTTAATTGATACCAAGCATGACCGGAGGTTGAATCCAGGTACTAGAATTGTCCCCTCAATACAAGTAACTTGGTTAGTAGCCATGTATGTGCATCAGATACCAGTATTAGAATGGGAAAACCAATCCTTCAGGAGAAAATCTCTCTGTGCTGCTGAGAATAACTTAATCTTCAGCAGCAGTATAGATGAACTGCAGTTGTTTTTGCTGAAGGACATTCTGGTTTTTGGCATCCACAGAGTTGGCAATGGAATGTAGCTAGAGAAACAGGACATCAATAGTTAGAGCCCCTCTCTTGGTGTTTGGAAGTTTTGGTTCTCACCAGAGATCTGTTACTGGTATGATTCATGACCTTTTGCCAGGTCGGTGGACATCCCTATGCTTCTGTTTCCCTACTTGCCCCGTGTTTGAATTATTGGTCTTTAAAGCTAGAGCTAGAACAAAAAGTTGTGTGCTTAAATACAAGAGTTCTTATGCAGACTTACCTGTATTTATAAAGCTTTCCTTGTATACATCATGTCCTGTCATGTCCAAATAAGAGTATCAGCAAAAATAAGGGTGGGAAGAATAAGCTCTTTCTGAACTGACTGGAATGCTTCTACCATGTTCCGTCAATTTTGGAAAACTTGTTTATGAGCATTGGGAGCTCCACTTCTCCCTACTTTCTAACACAAAGACAATGGGATATTCTCTAAACTTCAAAGTTGGCAAATTCAATTGATTCAGGAAAAAAATAAATTCACATAACACATATAACTGTAGCATTCATCAACTGTAACATGTACATGAAGCAATGTACACCAAAAATTAGTAGAATTGAAAAAAATGATAATTTTATGGGGTTCAAGACTTCAGAATTATGCTAGTGATCACAAAACTAGCAGCAGAACTAATGAAGCTTGGTTTCTGTTGGGTTTGTGTCTCATGGTTATTTCACTTTTTAACTGAGTTATACCAAACCCGTATATATCAGAAAAGCCATGTGCAGGAGAGTCCTTAGTGATGCTGTAATTGCTGGGGAAACATCAGTCACAGCTGCACCTTATTAGGCAACAGACAGTCACTGTGGGAGAGAAACCCTGATGAAGAGATTAATTCCTTGGTGTCTCATAAAATACTTAAGTTGCAGCTTTCCCATCATTAAGGAAAAACTCTTCCCCATGAAGACTTTCTGTTGCATGAAGTTAAAGCTTACTTTACAGCCTTTTCTCAGCCTTTCTTTACAGAGCTCTTGTTCTTCTCCCTGGTCACTGAGTTTCACAAAACTTGTGGGAACTCAACTCTTCCATCGAAGTTGCTTGAAATTGGCCAGGAAGTTAAGAAGAAGATAGGGCATGCGTATAAACTGTAGTTGTTTAGGACTTACTTAGAGGGATACGAAGTAAAACCTCACACATAAGAGCTCATTCAGTCTTTAATGGCTGGATCTGAGATAAGAGAGTGTTTATTTCTTGTACACTCTCTTCATTACTCTTACATCATCCTCTGAAGTATTTGGTTCACACTGTTATTGGAGATGGGACAAGAGGCCCGATGGGCTTAATCTCCTAACTGAGAGGGCAACTGCTACAAAGTACCTTCAAATTCCTTTATAGAGACATGATCAAAGCATGTGACACCACAGCGATAAGTATCTGAATACAATAAATGGCAGGCACTAAGTTAATCCTAGTTGGCAGCTTCCTCAGAAAAGCCAGAAATGAATGTGTATGGAACTTCTTCTGGGCCTCACAATGACTGAAGCCGTCTTCTGTGACAATTTTCCAGTTCAAGGAGGACTTTCATCTCTAGGCCTTCAACATAGCAGACCCTACAAACACCAAAATCACTCAGATAAAAAAAAAAAAAANACCAAAATCACCCAAAAAAAAAAAAAAAAAAAGTCCCCCCCCCCCAAACTGTTCTACAATTGAATGCTAAATTACTTATGGACAACTGGGATTTCTCTTCCAGACAGTTGCTATTCTGTATTGGGAATTATATATATATATATATAGAGAGAGGTAGATATCAGAGGAGAACTGATTCTGATGTGATCTTAGCTTGGTGTGTGTAGTCTGTGGTACACAATAACTGTGTTATTTGGATACTTTCACATTAGACAAAAGATGGTTAAATATGCAAGTCAATTTAGCTAAAATATGGTTATTTCTGAAGCAAACCTGTGATGATGTTTTTCCAGAAGCTGTGATTAAAAAAAAAAAAACCCCAAACCTTTAAAATTCAGAATTTTGTACTGGTGACACACAAGTGAAGAAGGATGAAGAAGGAATTTTAGGTTTTTATTTCCAGTGCTGTTGTCTATGCTCTTGTGAGCTGCTTGGGTTTGTGGTGTTCCTTTTGTGTCTGATTTCATACTTAAATGGTTCTTAGGAATATCTCTTTTTGGTTAAAACAGGGCTTGACTGATGAGGAGTGTTGGTATCTGTCACCAGTTTATTTTCTAGAGGAAAACTGGGTGTTCTCTCTTTTAGCTGTATTATCAGCAACCAAATCCTAGTAAAAGGATAAAACAGTTATTTAAGGACTCTTCACAAATCAAATAATTCATTGAACAGTTTTGCAAAGCAAAACAGGACAGTAAACTGTATTAAACATAAACCTTAAAAATTAGATTCCAGGTTACTTTTATTTCAACAAATTTAGATGTTAAATCTCAGATGAAGTATTATGTAGCATGGAGGCATACTGTGTTTGCTTTTTGGTGTTTTTTAACCATAAATAAATCATAATAACTTAAATTCAATTAAAAGAAGCCCATCTGTTCCTGTTCTTGTTTTCTTACCCATCATTTAAATCAAATCATAAATACTTCAACTGTGTTCTCACCTTTGACAAAGACAGTGTGATAACTATTCACCTTATTTTGAAATCAGTGCAAAACACACACAAATACAGGTCTGAAATGATCAGCTGCTTCACGCAAAATAATTCTTTTCAATGAGCTGCCAAAAAATTCCCCACCTGGCTTTTGGGCACATGTTTATCTGCTTTTCAAACTTCTCCACTGATTTGAAAGGAGGTAACCCTAGCTGATATGAATATTTAAAAAAGGGACAGTTTACATCCTGTACAGTTTTAAAACACACTTTTTATTTTAATGGTCCACATATAGTTTCTGTTTAATGAGTTTGAAAAGCTTTAATTTAAACTACAGTGGGTTGCTGTAGTACTACCACCCAAGCACTATCATGCAACATTGGTTCTTGTCTAACAAGACAATGTAATCGGAAAAATGAGCAGTAATTTTTATAAAAATAATTTTTTTCCTTCCTGGAAAACAGCAAATAAATGTGCCTGAAGACTTTCTGGGCATAAATTGTTTAAAGTTAGCCATTGATGTTGCAGTTGTTTGCATCACATTTAAGTTTCCCTTTATCTCTGCTGTCACTCAATATATTTTATCTTTATGAACCTAAGGTTTTCCTTTTTCAGCTCTATCTCAAAAGCCATTTATTTTAGGTTCTCGAGTTTTCCTACCATGACAAACATTTTTACTGATTTTCCAGAGTAGCCGAGACAAATGAAGGGGGGTGAAAAAATAGAAGGTTTTGTCTGAACAACCACAGTATTAAGGTAAGCTACAAATTTGTCTCTGTTAGCAAAGAGCACTGCCAGGCCCTGGCGAGAGGCTGTTTGCCTGCACGGGGGAACTGCTGGAGTGGTCCCTGTCCTGAATTTGGCCTCTGCCAGCCAGCTTTCTCCTGGTGGCTTCCTAGGCCTGTTCTGGGAAAGTCGGGATATATCTCCATTAGGTAGTTTGCATGCAGTCACCCATTTCAGTCCTGTCTTGGAAGAGGGCATCACCCCTGGGAAGATACCTGGGCATGTTTAATTTAATGGGACGGATGTATCCTATGAGGTTCCTCAAGCAACCTGAGCTAGTAGTGCCAGCAGCTGGCGGTCAAGACAACAGCTCTCCTATAATACCGGTATTTGATCCCAGTTCTGTAGGTGCCTCTCCCCCAGGTCTATGTAGCAGTGACATGGCTCCTCTCCACCCTCCTGCCAACACTGTGCTAATGGCCCCTTGTCCCTTTGCTCTCAGGAATGTCACCCACCTCATGCTGGGCACATGAGCATGGCTCAATGGCTGAAGTAATGTACCAAAGGTGCAGCTCTGCAGCAGTTACAAGGGAGCCAACAGCAAGGGAATTGGGGCATATATCAGAAGGTGATGATGTTTTCAGGCTCAGGAGATTAATAAAATGATTTAAAATGGGGTTGAGGTTGGTTTGTGATTTTACTTTTTCCACATTTTTTTTTGCAGTGTTTTTCTGAGCACAGAGTTTTTCATTTGTGTCTCAGATCATTCTTCTTCCTTTTCTCGTGATGGCTTTCTTCCCATGCTTGTTCCCTCCTTCTGTTGTGTTCCCACATCCCTGGCTGCCTGCCCCTCTCATGGCTTCTGTTTTATTGTTTAACTTCACTTGCCTGTGCCACAGTCCTTGTCTCCTGTGGTCTGTCTCCTCTCCAGGGCATACCTTGTCATCTCCTCACCACCCTTGCTCCCCGCCAGTGAAACCACAGCAGTGATGCTCATGCCTCTTCCCTTTCTTTACTTCCCTCCATCTCTTCCCCCCCACCTTTTTTTCCCTCAGGTTTGTGTAGGATTGCTTCCCTTCCGAGATTGCCACCTCTAGTTAGCTCAGAGCATCCTTGCCCATCTCAAATCTGTCCCATCCATGGGGTTTCTCAGGATTGTCCCATCATATTGGCAGCCACAGACCTTCGTTCCTGGAGACTGATACTGCATAGAGTAGAGGAGGTGCTGGCTAGTCATTCCCGCTCAAGCAGCTTTAAAAAGTAGGATTTTTAATCCTCCTTGCTTCCCAGTGCAGGTACAGTTAGGTGAGACTGTTTTCCAATTTTAGAAGAAAATTAGACTTTGTTGCCATACAGAGGGGGAGGGGGAGACAAAGGATTAAGTGGTAGCAGCTGGGCAAAGCCCTCACATTTAGCTATTTTGTGTTTTTGCAGCTAAGTTGCGTAAGTGACAGGTGACAGCTCCCTGCTTGTCTCCTTGTGGGCTAGGAAGAGCGGTAGGGAAACTGCATGAGGCTGCTTGTGGGGGAGAGGCAAGGTGGCTGCCCAGATACTTCAGGTCGGTGCTTTGGCAGTATTTTCTGAGCCATAATTGTTGGATTTCCCTGCCAGCACAGGGTGATCTGCGAGCAGCAGCTTCCTGGCAGGGTTCTGGGAACAGCACCAAAACCCATGACAGGCAGCGAGCAGGTTTTGCGCTCTGAGTCAGAAGTAGGCTGAGAAGACGCAGTCCTCAAAGCACCTACCCGAGCTGCAGAAGGGAATCTGGGCGAGAAGGGTATTTCCAGAGTGAGATTCAGAGCTTGCGGGGACCTTCTCCCACCAGCTCGCTCGGTGAGTCTGCGGGTCAGCTGCTGGTTTTGGTGAAATCACGGGAGAAGGGAGATTGCTGCCTTTCACCACCACCACCCCGAGCCAGCTCATCCTTCTAGCTATTTCTGTCTGCGCTTGTCTATAGCATCATCCCCCTTGTGCCTGTGTACCTGCCAAGCATGCAGAACAGGCACTGCTGTGGCAGCCTCCCTTCTCTCCAGCCTGGAGGATAGATGACTGGATTGCTTTTTTTTAATTGTTTCCCTGCATCAAGAATTTACGGTGGGGAAGTGAAGCTGGAGAAATGCTTTCAGGAACGGGCGGCTGGGTCGGCAGATTCCTGCTCGTTCTTAGCTCCTAGGGAGGTCCAGCAGCCTGGCCCTTGCCGGGCACGCTCACTGCCCCGTGCATCGGCGCTCTCTTTGAAAGCGATGGTTTCCCGACGTGAGATGTGGTCTTGGGTAATGACAGCCAAAGTTTGGATGCGAGAGAGAAGACCTGGATCTGACTTACTTGCAAGGGAACCCGGAACAGAAAGCTGAGTGCTTCGGTGAGTTCACAGCAGCCGGCTTCTCCAATGCAGGACACTGTACTCTTCTTTATTAAAGACTGAGTTATTCAGTGTAAAAAAATAACAGTATCAAAAATCCTAGCATCTATATACTATATGCTGTCTGTATGTTATATGTGCTATTTAGTTTGTCTGGGCTGTGAAGTAGACTGCGCCCCGCGTGCAGTACAGCTCACCGTGGTTTGTGACTTTGTTCCCAGCTGGGGATCTCAGTGTTTGCATCTGGAGTTGTGCAAACACACGCAGACGCGCAAAACTTACACGCTGCTTTCCAGTCTCTGTTACAGCACTGGTTTGAGCTAGTAAATTTCTCTCAGATTAGAAAATTGGAATTAAAACATGTCTTCTGCCACTTCAGCCACTTCAGTGTATGACTTCAGAGGCACTGATGCATAGATAACATGTATATTTGTAGCATGCTGCTGCTGCTCCTTAAAATATAAGGTACAGACTTAATGGGATACAGTTTCAAAGCACCTTCCCCACAATTACTTTATTGGAAAGGTGGGAAAAGAGATCAAATAATCAGATTTTTTTTCTTTTAAGTAATCAGGTTCTATAGCCAGAATTTGTTTTTTATTTTTTTAATAACCAAACTATATTTCAATGTGAGGCTGTCAGGGATCCCCAGATATTTTCTTGACTGAAACTGTCATTGTAGCATTTGAAATAAGACTTGGATTCAGACATCCTGTATCGATATTTCTGTTTGTCAAATCTGTAATTTACACATGGATTCTTATGGCAGTACCTACAGTGGAAGTTGTTTTGATGAGCAAGAAACTTTGCAGTATGTGGAGTATCTAAATATCTAAATTAATATATTATTTCTTTCAGTGTTTGTATAATAGCTCTATGCTGTAGGCAACTATTGATTTACAAAATTTAACTTTGAAACGTTAATGGTTTTTAGCACTTCCACAACTCTATAGAGATATTTGTAGTTGGCTCCTGCCTGGATGGAGCATTTTGGCTGAGACTGCTTTGCCCTGCCAAGTCTGGTCTGGATGATGCTTCGGGCCAGAAACAGTCCTCAGCTTTTTGGCTTAGTCTCCTACTGCACTACGAAGTTAAACCTGGCAGGTCCAAGGAAGAGTGTGTTTTACCCTGGTTGTTGGAAATTATCCACCTCTACTTGGGATGAGTCAGGCAGGTTTCAATGTTATATGTGTATTAAGGTTTTTTTAAATCTGTAAGTAACGAAGTTCTCTTTTTCTCAACACATAAACACAGGTAACTAGTTCTTATGTAGTGTTTGTCATGAATTGATGAGAAAGTCTTGTTACAAGTGGGATTGTTGCCACTGCACCATTGCACACATTCAGGAGTGACAGCTCAGGAGGTGGGAGGCATTTTGTCTCATTTTTACCATCTAGAAGTTGAACTGGTCATTCGGGCTCCTACCACATCAAAGGGAGAGGTGCACAGTTCATCACACTCTGGAGGAGCTTTGTTCCCTTTCAGTACGTGATGTCTATGCAGTTGAATAGCTTAATTCTCTGCTCAGTCCCAGGTCCTGGCCCCCTTGATCAGATAGGCTGGGTTTCTCTGCTTCAAACACTTGTCTTTTGGAGACACCTAATTATTTCCGTCTGAGACAAAACCCATGTTAATTTTGAGGACAGCTTACTGAGGGGGCTGACACTGGAGGAGTTAAGGGTGACACCACACCAGGTCTGGCTCCCCATGTTGTGTATGGTCCTCCAGCGCTGTTCCAGCAGGATGGTTACCAAAAGCACCCACATGCCCATGCCTTGCTCCAAGGCATGCAGTACACCCTTCATGCGGTTAAATGCTGCTCTGGTGAACTGCAACACAGACCTCACATTATGTCAGACAATTTTGAATGGAGAAAATAATCAATTGCCACATGGCACCTTGAGGTGTGGGTGACATGCTTAATGTGGCCAGGTGGGTCTAGACAGGGGTGGCTGTGTGGGTGCTTTGGGAACAAGAGACCTGGCCGTGGGGTGGGTGTCTTTGTTGGTGTCTCTGGTGGTCAGGGAAGTGCTCACCTGCTGAGCTGGACTAGATGCATTTCACGCAGCTGACAGATGGAGCAGATCTCACCTGGCATCACTTGCACAAGGTCACTCAGCAGGTGAGTGTCAAAGCTGGATGCAAAAGTCAGGCCCGTTTGTTACTCCCTAGGACACACCACCATCCCCAGCACCCAAACAGCCCCACTTTGTTTGCAATTCCCTTATTTTCATGTGGTTTGTGAAATGCTTGGGTTAAACTCCGGTGCCTTCATGCCCCACAGTGGGTGTGGGTAGGCAGAGGTTAGCGCCATGGCTGTGTGAGGATGTGAAATCAGCCATGCCTGCAGGATGGGAAGAAAAAACAAGGGAAAAATGGTTCTTTTCCTAGGTTTTGCAAGTCATCATAGCTAAGATCCTGTTTTACAGCAAAAGCAGCAGGTGCCTGGCACTGTCAGAGTGGTCATGGTGGTCTTAACTGATCCTTTACAAGCCACTAAACCACGCAACGTTTGTGAACACTGCTGCAGTATGCTCCTTTGCATTCCAGTTCCTATGGAAACATGCTGTAAGAATATCTAAAATAAGTACAGTGCTTTGAAACTATTATTATTTTGATCTTTTCGTTTCCCCCCCCCAATCTCCTTTTTCACCTTTCTGGCTGAATTTTTAATACCTTGAAAAGGTCGTTGTGATTATCTGGCAGCAGTGTGCTACCCAGCTTACCCAGGTTTCTGCATCCTGGGATCCAATATGGAGATCAGTGCTTCCTCCCCTCATCCTCCCTGCTCAGTGGGGTAGCAGGTTGTGGGTTTAAGTGTCAAACATACATACATACAGATATATATGTGTGTGTATGTCTGTGTGTATATACGCATACTGAAGGAGGCTTGGCTCCAGCTCCCTTTCTTCTAGTGAATGAGGTGGTGGTGTTTGCCACAACAGCTGAAGGCAGACACGTACTCCTTGCTCCTTTTAGGATCATGGCACTGTGTTGGCTGGCAAGGAATGCTGGAGGTCACCTAGTCCAGCTGCCCATTGAAGCACAGCCCTCTTCATTGGCAGTGCAGGGGATGGTTGCGAGCCAGACGGAGACATCCTGCAGGTCCCCTTTTCCCCACGGGCGGGTCAGTGCTAGAGCAGGCCATGGCCTGCTTGGGGCAGCTCTTTGTTCTCCCCAAAAGGATGCTGACACTGGTAACTGAAAACAGGGATGCCTCTTTAAAGTGCTTTTCCCCAGTGCTCCCATGGTTTCCTTGTAAAACTATCATCTCCCTTAGAGCAGGCTCCCTGACTTTAATAATGTCTCAGATTTTCAAAGGAGCCATGTCCCACTTTCAAAAGCCACTTTTAATAGGAGAGCTAGGACTAAATCCAGTAAAGGGCCAAAAAGCCTTATTTAAAACTAGGTGCTAATTTTTCCTCATTTTTAGGCTTCTGGCCTCTTGCAGTACCATGCCTCAGAACCCAGTGTTAGATACCAGGAGAAGAGCTGGAGATGCATCTTTGGCATTCAAGGGGGAAGCAGGCACTTAAATTCCTGAATCGCTTTTCTGGATTATTGGGCAGTGCCAAACCCCACGATACCCCTACATGCTATATGATACATATTTCCCTTGATATCTGCATTCTCCAAGTGTCTCCTGGTCTGGGGAGCCACACACCTGCCGTTTCTGTAGAGCCCTGCCGGATCCCAGGAGCAGAGGTAACAACAAAAGCAGGTTTGAAATAAAAGGGAGTTGACACTGGAACAATATTTTTCATGACTGCGCATCTTAGACAAAATGCATTACAGAGTCAGGATGGTATGGATCTAACTGACATTATGCTTCAACGTTAAACTGTGTTTCAACCATTTGAGAACGTGGGCATCTGTTTGAATCGTATTCCAAATCATCAGGCCAAATTCTGCTCACAAGGTTACATCTGCAGAGCAGCGAGCAGCATGCTGTGTAATTGTGCACCCTGCTTTATGTTGCTGCATGTTTAGTCTTTGTATGACATTTTACATGCTTGTGGTAAGTGTAGTGGCAACATCAGACCTGTTTTATTTTGGTGCAACACCAAAGGCCAGTAGAAGAAACATGAGTCTAATATTACGGACAGAAGAAAGCTTTATAGACTGATTTCAGGGTTGCTATCATAGTGGAGTTAAACCACTCATTAGCCAAGCAGACAAATTAAAATGTAAATGCTGGTCCAAAAAAAAGTATTGTGAAGCTTAGTATTTGCATTTCATATCTGGGAAGATCCTTCCTTCCTTGAATAACAAGTGTTGGCTCCAGCACTGAAGTGAATACCAACTGAGATGAGAATCATGAACTCTGGAGCAGTTGCAGATTATAAAGAGAAATTGCTCTGCTTTAACGTGGAAATGCAAGGCTGAGATTTTGATTATGAGGGCTCTTCTTGAACTGCTTTGGAGCTGGGCCACTGTAGATGTAACCTTTCTAACCCAACTGATAAGTTCATGCGTATGCATAGTATGTAGGTCATTCACATTTATCCTGAGTAGCCCAGAAGTGAACGCAGTAAGACTTCAAAATATGTTGCCTTTTGACCCTTTCATTGTAGCGGATTTCTCTCTCCTACTCCTCCTTGTTCATCTATGTATTTTATGCTGTAAAAAACCCCAACAAGATATCGCCTGATATGCACAGGTAGCTGATAAATGAAATGCTAAATAAACAGCTACACTGACAAAGTAAGGGGCAGCTGGAGATATGTATACCTGCAAGTATGAAGGACAGATACTCTGAAATAGGGAATTATTTACAACTTCACTAAATCATTGCAAATTTATTTAGCAGTCATGGGAATTTTGGAAATACCTTCCATTTGAGAAGGGCAATATTGCGATGATTTAAAAGAATTATTCTGGCGTATGCCATTAGATAATATTAAATCCTGACCGCAGTCAAGTAATTGTTAAACTCTCTTAAGAGAAAAATTATAAGTTATCTTGAAGTTAATGGACTCATGAGGAATGTACATGTGTGGTTCAATAAAGGAAAATCACAGAAAAGTGATTTTTAAAGGTGACATTTGCACATGTATAGTATTATTAATTTTTTCCTTGTATTGATATATTTAATAGCCTCCTAGTCTTGCCTACCACACCAAATAAATTTTCATGGGCCCCAGTAATGTCAGACATCCCGAACGTGGCATGAATGGTAATGATAGATGGTCGTACTTCAAATTGAGATGTAGTGTCCATTGGGTTCCCACAGGAATTCGCATTAAGTCTGGTCATAACTAATGAGCTGTGAATACAAAAATCAATTGAATTTGAAGGTAGTACTGGAGTGGGAGGTACTGCAAGCTCTGCTGAGGACAGAGAGAAGTTTATAGCTGGGGAACTAGGAATACAGATTTCCTATCTGTAAGGCTAAAATAAGACAAATGGAAACAGATCTGTGGAAGATGATCTGAAAATATGTAAACAATAGTGCTGGGAAAGAGGAGGAGAGGCTCAAGTTGTAAGCTTGTAGTGCCGTGTCTCTTAATACCGGAAAAGTATTGACTCCTTGACTGTGCCAGACTGAGCCAGACACTGGCAAATGGCACTATTCATTCAAGACACTTGTGAAGGGAGCAGCCAAAACCTTGCTTCCCTGCTGGCATGAGTGTCCTGGGACCCCTGCCAGGACCGAGGGCTCAGCGTGGCCTGTCACCACAGCGAGCTGCCATGCATACCTCCATCTGCAGCGACTCGCCTCGTTCTGCATCTTACACCCATCCCTGTGTTCAGTCTTAGCTCCTGCTGGTGGCCAACAGAGATAAAAATGGAATTAAGTATGAGCAGAGTGGGTGGGAAACCATGGTGTGTGGGGGCTGAAGCTGAAGAGAGACGTACGCCTCCGCAAAACAGGTCCTAGCCTGTTTTCTGCTAGGTGTCCGGGGCAGCGGGTTGAGTTGCTCTCTGCACGTGTCTACAGTTCTCCGCCAGTCATAGACCTGAGACCACTAGAGAATTAAAATCACTGGATAAAACTGAGTGTTTAGCTTTTAGATGGCTAAAACTGACTCTGACGTGGACGTGCTGTAGAGAAGAGGGAAGAAGCTGCTAAATTTGCCATGCGGCCTGGGACTCTGAGACAGTCTGGTGGCCATTCACAAGGTCTGAGTTTTCTTCAAAATAGCGCACTGAGTGTAACTTCTTTCTGGCATGTTTTAAGATGTGGACAACTGCATTCCTTGCTTTTCAAAATGCCTTTTGTTTGTTTTGGGTTTTGGGTTTTTTTTTTTTTTTAAACTATCTTTTCTTTGCATGATGTTGCAGTGGAAAGAAAGTCCAGTGTGTTCTGGAGGTGTGAGCAGAGGGTACTGCCATGGAGTCCCATTATGATAGATGGGGAAGAAACAGCTGAAAAGGAAAGGAGAACAGCCCCCTACACAAAGCCACCCTCACTGAAACACGAGTCTCTTAGGTCATGTTACTTAAACTGGGTAAGCAGAGGAAAAGCAGTCAATACAGGTTTTAATGTCGGAATTAATTTTTACTGATCAATACACTTTGCCTAATCAAATATCTGCATGCCTTCAAAGATTAACACTTCTGTATTTAATTTACCAGTCTCTAATTAGGATCAGAGTCAGGGTAGATTATAATAATTTCTACTTTAACTTCTGTGTTTTCTCAGTTAAAACATGATGTACGTTTTGTTGTCTCAGAAAATGCTTTTGCACATACCTAATGCGTGTATTTGTGTGAATTCTCCCCCTCCTTTCCCAGCTGCATAAGATACCTCTTCAACAACATAAAATACCTTTTTTTTTTTTTTAAAAATATTAGAAGGATAGGGTTCTTGAAAGAAAGGAAGTGTTTCTAGTAAACAGAGCACTAAACTGAGCATCAGGAGTGTTGTGGTTTAAC
>VZTL01021534.1:4419-15114 GCA_013400535.1 Scopus umbretta
TTTTTTTTTTTTTTTTCCCCCATTTTGGCTAAACCAGGGAAAGATGGGGATTGTTTCAATATTTCATTCTATCACAAAACTCAGAGCCCTTCTATGGTAACATATATTTATTGTGACCAGAATAGCCTTCAAAAGGGCATGTGTCTATTCCATGAATATGCAGGTTTACTGGGAGGCATATGGGGTTTCTGGGCAAGCTACTATTAAAATTCTCAATATCATGCCAAAGGATCCTATTTCTGGAAAGAAACATGAAGTATTTCACTAATCTTGTTTCCATATATTCTGCTGATGAAAACATTTCACATGATAATGATAATGTATTTTTTTAATGTTGCCCAATGTCAACATGCTGTTTGGATAACAAAAAAGCCTAATTCTTACTAAAGTGCCACATGACATTTCTCCCCCTTAAAATAAAAAGATGGCAAGGCCGAAAGCAAGGCTTAGAAACAAGCATTTAAATATTCCAGCTCTAACCACACTGCTTATAAAAGGGGTTTTGAATAAAGAACCTCCCTCCTCCCAGGAGCTGCTTTTAACTTTCAAATGAAGCATGACTAAATTCTAGCAAAGCAGATTTGATGTTTCCAATTAGCTCAGAGAGTTGAAAATAGTTGTGATGTTATCAGACAGTGGGTGCTGTGAATGGGAGCCACATCCTGACATAGCCTGCATGCTGGTAATAATTTTGGAAGAAATATAAAAATGACTTAACATAATTGTGCATTCTGGTTTTCTGTATTATTATATATTTTCCAAAGAACTGCTGCTCATAACCAAGCATCTGCGTTTTATTGTTTGGTCATATTTTTGGCAGCCAATTTGTAGGTTATGAATACTAATCTGTCTTAAAAAAGTAAGCCCCCATAACATTTTCACCCAGGGTGTGATCCAGATTTCTCTGGAAAAAGGCCTCAAAAAAAAAATTTATATTAGTCCTTCTGGGTTTTGTGTCTTTTGTTACTTTATTGTAACTTGATTGCAAGCAATAATACCAATTTAGGCCACTATCTTGCAAAGCCTAATCTTTGCATTGAGCACGACCACTGCTATCGGAGACAAGTGGGACAAGCCTGAGTCTTGCACTTTTCCTAACATTCAAAAAATGTAAACAGAAAGTGTTATGCTACTGATGAGTTATTCTCTCTTCAAATTGTGTTTAATAAAATAAAAGACCACAATGAGAGCTGTAATGTAAGAATCCTTTGTTCACATGCTGTATTGTTATTATTGTATTATCATTGGCTCTAGCCTATGGCTTTTTTGTAATTATTATTATTTCCTTGTATTCTCTGTTTATTTTTACAGCTAGTAAAAAACAGGCTCATCCAGGACATACAGCATGGATTAAACAGAACAAAGCCTTTTTAGAGTCAATAAACTAGCTGTTTAGCAGTTGGAGTTTGGTCAATAAAATGGCTCTTATAAACTGAGTGCAAAATGAACAGGCAGCATTAAAATATTTTTGTGAATATTTTTATTTAATTTAAGTGTAAACACAAAGGACAAAACACAGAACATTTTTTACAGAACAATTTGAACAAAACATGCACATTTTCCTGGGTTTCCTTCCCTGTAGAAAACACTACAATGTTGTCATTTGTATATGTGATTGTGTGGCTAACACATTTCTGACTTCTGTCACAAGAAATCAGGTGGTGGTGCATTTTTTTCAAGCCTACACTAAATCTAATAGGATTGCATAGTGTGTGAAAAAAGTAAAAAATTAATTTGACTGAACCTTCGTTTGACTCAAGTGATCAAATCAGTACCTGCCATGAGTGTGCATGCCTTTGAATACACAGAACTCAGTAAAATATTTCTTTTGCCAAAGAGAAATTCCTTCAGAAGTAGTACCCGTTGCATTAGAAACAAAATAGCTTTTCAGTAATACTTCTGCCTTTCCAGTTAATTTCAGAAGTCAGTCTTAGTTTTTGGATGGAAAAAAACTTATTTTGGGTGAAGATATTATATTGAAACTGGTGGTAAACTCTGTGGGCCTTCATGGAGGTCAAGTTTTCACCACTAGTTTTTAATCTCCAAGTATCAAAGTTTTTTGTGATCTAATTGCCATTGTTTTCCCAGGAAAGTTTTCACAAGGTATTTTAGAAAAAGATAGTACTTTTTCAAGGACTGAATATGGTACAGAAATTGGCATGTCATGGAACACATTTTTACCTGTGTCTCTTTTTTCCAACATTGGTTCAGAAAAATACCGATATTTTTCTTTCTTTTTTGGATTTATGGAAAAAACACACACCTGTGTTTTCTTCTAAGAAAATATCAATGTCTTCTAAATGTGAAACCAGTTTCAACCAATAATTTAAAAAGAGCCAGAAAATTATATGAAAGGTTTTTCACCTGTTATACTCTTTTACAGGAGCTGCTACTGTCCTCCAGTTTCTCCACTAATTTGTGAGGTTTGTTTCCTGTGAACTTGATAGAAAGCTTCCCCTACTACTTAGGAAGTCCCATAGGGAAGATGAGGAAGTTCAGCCTCTTTGAGCTGAAGGACTTGTAATATGGTAGATCTCTTCTCTCTGCATCTATTACACTACACCTCTGTGCAAACCTCTTCCTTATACTAGCTAAGAGGACAAAAAAGCAAAAAGCATAGGCTGTATAATGAACAGTCTGTGTTAAGGAATAGAGCTCAGCTTTGCTTGGAAAGTAGGTTTGTCAAATGAAATCGAAAGTTGGTAAGTCCAAAAGAGGAACTAGAAAGAGATAATCTGGGAGCCACCATTCTCCATTCCTGATGTACATGCCACAGTCAGTATGTCCAGGCCTGAGGTTTTTTCTGCTCAAGAAGGAAATACATGTCAGACTGCTCATTCAGTCATTAACAATAAAACAACCCTGAACCCAGCACTGTGGCTGTTGGGGGCTCAGGTATAGCTGCACACTTATTCTGGAAATGGAGACGATCACATTTAATTGCTTCCATGCGTAGTTGGATCACAGATGTGAGAGGCACTGTGCCTGACCACAGATTATTAAAGAAAAATATTAGCTGGTATAAGTCTTGTTTATGAAAGAGTGCCAGTGGAAAAAGTCACAGGATCATGGTCTCCAGCTACTATACAGATGCCAAGGAAAAGCGTATCAACAAGGGCTGAAGTTTATAAAAAGCATTCTGTGCTTTTTGGAATAAAGAGGTTTCTGATTGCATTAACTTATATTGTTGTTATTTTAACAGTAAATAACATGCAGACATCCAGCTAGCTAATTGGCTGCTGGAGTTTTCATTTGGAATAATTTACAAAACCACGACATAAGATATTATGCAACAATTGGCTCTCCACGAGCATAACTTCACACCATGGCCCTACTTAAACAAAATATCAATTGGGCAGACATTGTCCATTTTTTCTCTCATTTGGCACCAGGTTAAAGTTGTTAATTGCTAAGCATTGGGCTAGGCCTGTTAGTCACTGACCCACTCCGGGCTCTGCCAGTTCGCATCACCCCAGGGGAAGCCTTCAGTAACAAGTGACCTGGAAAAGAATGATCCAGCTCCAACGGGTAGCTAGGACACTGCCTCAGGCACATTGCTGAGGGGTGCAGCAATACACCTCCCTCAGGGGCTGGGAAAAGGGGTCTTTGATTCCCAGGACTGCTTGCAGCCTGTGACATGACAGAAGGCAGGAGGTGCAATGGCAAGGAAGTTCCCATCGCTCCCTGTGGACTTCTGCTCGAGGATAGTGGCTGGTAAGGAGATAAGAAAAGGCCTTTTCTTCATTCTCCTGATACCCATACTTCCTGCAAATTCTTCTTCTTAAAAAAAAAAAAAAATCTACTCTTATTTCCATGGGTTTAAGGTCCAAAAGAAATGAGAAAACTACATGGCTGTACTCGTATGTCCCCTCATGCAGAGATTTAAGGCATGATCCACAGAAGCTACATTTGCAATGGGATTTGTTGCTATTCAGGTGCCAAAATACAACTTTCTGCTCCACTCCTTTGTCTCCATACACAATTTCCAAACTGACACAACAGTAGCTGCAGAAATAAATGTCTTGGATCCACTGAGCACTTACACTTGGTCCTAGATTCACTGGTACCATGAAATAGCTGAACTTATGCTCCCAGGTATGGGCAAAAGAACCCCTACAAACCTGGCAGGCACCTACCTAAACTTTACCACGAACTGAAGGCCTAAACTTTAGATCTGAATGCACATAAGCAGCAACCAGTGCTACAAAAGACAATAGCCAAAAACCTTCATTCATTTGAGTATGTGGGTACTGTCTAAGCTGTTACATGAAAGACCATTCATTGAGAAAGTAGGAATCCCATATTATAGCCTTTTTCTAGCCCTCATTTCCCCCCTGCTGTAACTGTGTGACCCTACAGCTAACAATGCTTAGTGGGACGAACCTTATTTTCTTCCCCCAGCAGTCATGCTTAAAAATAGTCCAGTCATCACTTATTCTCGAGAGGAAAAAAGTCCAACCTCACCTTCACTGCTACAAGTATTTGCCCCATGGAGTGCCAAGTAACGAGGAGCAGCTTATATTTGCAATGCTTATAGCCAGCTACATTGACACTGCATAGCACTTTGTCCTATGTGGCATTCCTCTGACCCTAAGACATGATTATTTCATCAGTGTACATTTTTTTTCTAGCTCAAAACTCCCCAGCTATTATGAGGTCTGTGTTTTCTCTGGTCAGAGGGGTAGTGTTACAGAATGAATGTGGAAAATGCATGTTGTGGGCTCAGAGAAAGTTTGTGAGGGAATATCTGCTTATGAGGCATGCTCTGATAATGTTGAAGGCCTACATATGGCAAATGCAGTCAAATGTCCTACAGAAAAAAGTTTCTGGCTTGAACTGCATCTTAACTCTATCTTGGAAGGGACTAACTGATCTGTGACAAAATTGCACCTGGGAAAGAACAAACACACAACACTGTGGTGATGACAGAAGGATGCTGGCATGAACCATTGCCAGTTATTAGATGGTGAAATTACATCCTTTGAGTCCTAACGGAGAAAAAAAAACAGTACACAGCTCTGAATGAGACACATTGCAAAACAAAGGGATGAACCTGAAAGCCTGTTTTCTCTTCAGCTTGTCCTTTTTGCTAGCTTTCTGTGCCTTCCTGCTCAGTCTGCTTCTGAATCGCTCCCTGTTAGGTGCACAAGAACAGCGGTGTCTTACGTACAACACACATAAAGGAGTGTCAGTATGCTTGTCCATTTCTCTTTTTTTAACCATCCAGAAGGCTAAAAATGACTAGTTTCCATCTTTTTAGACTTTTGGGGTTTTAAATAATAGATGTAAACACATTTTTTTCCATTTATCTGAAGTACTACTGCCCTTGGATGAAAGCAGGCAGTGAGAGTTTCCTCTCATCTCTCTCCCCCCTTGTCTGCACTAAGTCTTGATGGAGTAGTAGTGCTGTTGGAGGAGAGGCACAGGCAGGGATATTCAACCCCAAAAAATTCCAATCTACAGCCTCTACCTGTCATTTCTACATCTTTTTACAAAGATCTCAATCTACATCCCAGAACTGAAGACATAAATTCTTCAGCAGTGAACATGTCACTAATTCTGTCAACATGCTGCTCTGCTTGAGAAGTTTAAGAACTGCTTTTCTTTCCATAACAGAATGTGTGCTCTTTATTAAGCCAGGAGGAGATTTCCCAGTAAAGTAGAGAGCACTTAGTGTCCATTTCCAGCTTCCACAGCCTTCCCCCTCTATAGCTGCTCTTAGTACACATCTGCCTAGTAGCTGGCAAAGGAAACGACCTGTCAGATTACTGAGTCCATTTCCTTGCAAGGGTAGGACAGAGTCCCATGGGAGGTAATGTATCAGATATTGAAGTGATTTCACACCTGATCTTGGCCAAGAGGTCAGACCTAATATTTTTTTGTACATGGCAGTTCTATGAATTAGGCTACTTAGCCACATTGCAGTGAAAAGATAAAACCTGTGCAGTGAGCACACGCTCGCAGTCTTGTTTGGGGCAACGAATCCCACAAACTGACCCTAGTCGTCATAGTCTTGAACTTCAGGTAACTCAAGATCCTGGATATCCAAAGAAGCAATCTCACAGAGGTATCATTTCAAAAAGCTCCCAAAAGCATCAGTAGGGTCCCAGAGTTAAAACACGATGTGTGAATTGGAAAAAGCACTCCTAGCTTATAGTAGGTCAAACATCATTACCCATATGCACAGGAACTTAATACCAGGCAAGGGGCATCCTCTATTAAATCCTGACATAAGGTATTCAATAAAAAGGCTATTTAGAAAAAAATTAAAAACAAAACATAGTGAACTAAAAGCCACAATGGAGGAAAATAATTTAAGGAATGGAATAACGAGAACAATTTTCAGCCATGAAATGTTTTTATCTTCTGATAACTTGCAAATGGTAAAGCCATGAATTTATGCATAAGATACAACACACAACAAAGAGATAATTCATATTCAAATCTCATGGTCCTCCATAACACATCCCTCTGTTTATATGTAGATAGTCTTATGAGAAAATGACACCAGGCACAACCAAAATTATGAGACGGCAAGTCAAGCCTGAAGATAATAATTACTTAGTTCACACAGGCACAGTGAAATTCCTCGTCTCACTGTCTTAGTGGCCTGCAGTGGCAAATGTGTCATGTGAAAGTAGTAAATTAGAAGGACATTCATTACTTACTTTTTTTTTTCTGAAACACTTAATGAACTAATAACTGTTTGACAAATGGATGGCTGGTATTTAAGGGGGAACACGAGGCTGACTGAGGGCACTGAGAGTGCAAATCCAGTCCCATTTACACTAGTGTAAATCTCGACCAAGTCCATTGGTTTTAGCTGAGTTACTCTGGATATCAGTAGCATAAGGTGGGGAAAAAATGTACAAAGGGATCACATTTTACTATGGGAAGGCATTTGCTTCCAAAAGAAACACACACTATATAAACTGCAAGGAATACTCAGTGTCCTAGTTAAAGGTAATATGGTAAAATAAAGCAATGAAAAATTAATCTAATCTCATAAAATAAAAGCATTAGAAAAACTTATTTACAACATTTTCCCCTTGATAAAAGGGACTATTTATCATTTTGTCAAGATGCTTAGATATTCAAGGTCTTTGTTAGACTAGCCTATTGAGATATATTTAGCAGTTTACACAAGAAATGCCTTAGTCTTCTCTTCTTCCTGAGAAAAGTTTGACTATTTACAGTTTCATCAACACTCAGATTCTCCCTTTTTTCCCCCTCAAAACAGTCAACAGAGCAATTAATTATGACAGTTCTCTCAAGATGACTACAGGTTGGAAAGTGTGCAAAGCGTCTGTTTAATATAACGATACATTTAAACTTCCTAATTGCTAGAATCATGATATACAATAGTCTTTTCTCATAGAAATTGTGATTAAATAGTCATAGGGTGTCTAAGAATAAAGTACTTCTGGCACTTCTGTAAGAGAAATTTAACATCAAGAAGGTTTTGTTCTAATGAGTCTTAAAGCAGCAATATGTTACTGTTAAGAAATGCCAATACATAATTCTGCCTTGGGTTTTTTTAATGTGAATGTTTGTATTCCTTCTCTAGATAATTTTTTTTCTTCAAAAGCACCTTTCTCTTCCAGTCTCCTAAGTCACTCATAAAATGATCAATCACGTATTTTCATTCCCACCAAAGCTGTAGTAATACTTGAAACAGTTTTCTCACTGTACTGGTCAAGTTCATTGCAAATTACTAGTTAGGATATACTGTATCTTGGCTGCTAAATGTGATTTCACAATTTGCTCAATGTAAACCAAATGCTACATATTCACTGACTTTTAAACCAGCTGAGACACCCACAAGAAATGTGAGAGGGCACTGAGAAATACTTCTTTTTGAAAGAATATAAAGTGAGGCTTGTGAAATGTAGTGCTTCTTTCAGGATTTTGGGATCTGCTCATGAACTAAACAAGACTAAATGTAGCAGATGAATACAAGCAAATGAATGCTAAGACCATCTGTAGAAATGAGTTACAACAACAAAAAGAAATATTATAAGATACTAGGGTGCATAAGATATAAAGTATAATCATAGGAAAACACAAAAACACAGAAAATTAAAAAATCTGGACATATAGGAAATTCATCAACATAAAGTTAAGACAGTTATCTTAATTCACAAATCTTTTAACAGAACTTGTCTAAACATATGCTAACATAGACTCTGGATTTGGAGAGATTGACTGCACTGAAAAAAATAATTTGAACCAATTATTTTCGTCAAGATTTCATGCAAGAAATTTGAATCTGATTTTAGAAGTCTATATTAATGCAGATGGAAACCTGGGGCAAAAATATTGATGGGAAAAAGTATCGTGAAATAATACACTCAATTTTTTATAGTTTTGCTGGCCCATTAAATTAGCTTTGCATTTTCAGGTGTCTACGGAAGCGATTAAATTGTAGTAGAAGAAGAGCTAATACAGAATGTCAGTTCAGTTTTCAAGGAGAATTTCAGAAACTTGATGCAGTAATAAAAGGCAGTTTAAATTAGTGCTGTGTACTTAAAAGCTTAATCCAAATGTTGCATCCTATTCCATAAAAAGTGTTAATTCACCAACATTCTGCCAGTTACAGGTTTTTTACTTTTTCCATTTTATTTCATGCTTTCTTGGCAAATACCTATCAAGTAGCTTTAAAATATAACTAATATCTTTTATGGGCTTATATTTACAGAATAATTTAAAAGTACCAAGCCACTTAATACTAATATGCCATAACAAAGACAATCTTCCCAAGACAGTTCAAGAAAACCAATTCAATTCTTTAATTCATATTATAATAAATGTTTAAAGGTGAGCAGGTAATTAAAAATAATATTTGATTTATTGAATTTCTTTTTTTCTGTTCATAAATTATTGGCAAACAGAACACATTACTCTTCAGTTATTGAATTATTTGAATTACAGATTTATTCCTCAAAAATATCCTGTTAATTTATTAGTTATCTGACAACTCTGGGGTAGCTTATTTTGAATATTTAATTTAAAAATTAGGTTATTTGTATTAGCTACACAGTTAATTTTTGTTCTTAAAGTAGATAAGCTCAACTATTATATCTCAGGTGTCTGATGCAAATTATATTGATTACAATTCAGTGAGTTTTCTTCAAAGACAGTTACTCACTAGAATATTTTACAGAACATGAAAAAAAATATATTCATTTCAAAGTCTTAAATTTCCATAAGATTCCAGAGATTACAAGTCCTTAGTTAATACTTGCTGTATAGGAAGGGATATAATAATTTCTTCAGTGTCAAAGTTAACTTCTACAGATCTAGCTAATGTGTGCTACCAATAACCTGGTAGTGCAGAGATACACAGCTGAAAAGGTGTGCATTACAGCAGTACAGCTACTGCCACGAACTGTACGTACTAGATAAAAGACTGTTCAAGCAGATGTGTGCACAACACGTCTCAAATCAGAATCCAGGTGACATTAACTCATTGTGTTGTTTGAATGAGTAAGAAGATAGAAAAAGAAGAATGCATAGTTTCTTCTCTCTTACATTCTCTCTTTCAATCAATGCAGGGAAGTTTAACAGGCTTCTCCCCGCTCCCTGCCCCTCTAAACAGACTACCCTTTTTGAAGGAAAAATTCTCAGACTGCATTGCACTTTCAACCTGCCATGGGGATCTCTTTTGCAGTCCTGCTCTCTGGAATCCCAGTGATGTCAAAGCCAAATCTTCATGCAGAGCAAAAGCAGAGGGAGCACCTGGGACCCATCCTGGGGGTAATTAAAAGAAATCCTACTTCTTTACAGGACAGCAGGTTCAAAAGACTTATCAATTTCAGTGATTTAACTGTTCACAGCCACTACTATAAAGAAAAATTTACTCACAAAGGTTAATACAGAAAAAATATCAAAGCTAATTTAAGCAAGATTATTTCTTCAATGTTCAAAGTTCAGGTAAGCCCTACAATAATAATTTTGAAAACTAACCAGACAATATGCCAAAGAACTCCAATTCCACATCCTGTGTGCCTTCTATAAACTACCAGCACCACAGGAAGAGTTAAAAAGGCCAGAGGAAGCAATGCTGTAGTCAACCTTTAAGACCATGTTATGGAAAACCACCCAGTCCCCCAAGTTACACATAATTTCATTTATTTTTGGTGCTGTGTTATTTTTGCTTTGTTACTGCTGCCTGTACATCCAAGATTCTTTCAAAACTAACTTTAAAGGCCCTTATAAGTAACATTGTTAAGGTTTTGTGAAATGGTATGGTAAAGGTAATGGATGCTTGTTGTGATTTAACCCTGATCAGCAACCAAGCACCACACAGCCACTCACTCACCCTCCTCCTACCCCAGTGGAATGGGGGAGAGAATCAGGGAGGGGAAAAAAACCAAACCCTAAAACCCATGGGTTGAGATAAAGGCAGTTTAATAGGACAGCAGAGAAAGAGAAAATAATAATAATAAAAACAGAATATACAAAACAAGTGATACACAATGCAATTGCTCACCACCCAATACCCAGCCTACCCCCAAGCAGCAATCACTCCCTCCCCTGGCCAACTCCCCCAGTTTATATACTGAGCTTGACATCAGGTGGTATGGAATAGCCCTGAGGCTAATTGGGATCAGCTGTCCTGCCTGCATTCCCTCCCAGCTTCTTGTGCACCTGGCAGAGCATGGGAAGCTGAAAAGTCCTTGACTAGTGTAAACA
>VZTL01021534.1:15500-25638 GCA_013400535.1 Scopus umbretta
TTTTGGTTCTCTCCCCCATCCCGCCAGGGCAGGGGGAGGGTGAGCGAGCGGCTGTGTGGTGCTTGGTTGCCGATCGGGGTTAAACCACAACATCTATCTACTTTTTTTAGCTGTTCTGGAATATAAGGCAGCAAGTCACATAAAACTCAGGCTTTTAGGAAAGTAACTAAATATATTGAAAACATGGATAACTCTTAGAAATAATCATACACCTACCTAGATAAACACAATGATTCACCTACGTGTTCTCTGCCTTATTTTCTCTTCCCTTGTGAACTTCAGAATTTAGGTCATTGTCTTCTAAGGAATCCTACTGCACATAGCTTCTCTTTCAGACCAGAGAGTCCCACCAGGTCATATCTCCTGTGTTTGAAGGAACTAGCAATAAATCTATTCTTTTCTAACCTGTGCTGACATGTTCAACTTCAACAGGGTGGAGTGACTACTCCAAATAGAAAAATGCAGTCTTTTAGTCAAAATATTACAATTATATTGATAGTTACAATTATATTGATTTTGCACTTCACTGACTCCATGCAACTAGCAGAAGCAAAACAAAACAGAAAAAAATGTTCTACACATCTATTTTTGTCAATCTATTTACTCTTTGAAAGTAGAAGCATGACTCAGCAGAAGGTGGCCAAGATGTACTCTCACAGTGATACTGGCAGAGTAGAATACCACTCTTAAATGAGCATGATTTAGTAGATGATATGGGACAAAAGTAAGTTAAAATAATCAAGTTTAATTCAATCAATGTGTTTCTATTTCCTGCAAGTATTGATGAAAATACTATCATTTACCATTACCATCAATAACAATCATAAACCCCTAAGTAATATCAGGGTCATATTGCACTAAAACATACATACATATATATATATATATATATATATGTAATTAACATCTGTTGATTCTTGCCCAAAATTTGCTACAAAATAAATAAATAACATGGACAAAATGAGGGTTTATTTGCTCTCGTTCACATATTAGAAGCAGTACTGAGAAGTTGTATCTCAAATCATGCAGTTCACTACCTGGTCCCATACACAGCACGAAATATTGACTTTCAAATTCTGCAGCATTTTTTAAATACAATACTAAATTTTCTCACAATCCAAAGCATATACGATTTTTTATACTCTACTTTCCTCTTATAAATACAAGGGTTTATTGCCATTAATGAAGCATTCAAAGATGTTCCATGGATGCAGAGTATATACAGAGTATATACATCCTTATACATTATCACTGGACTGAGAAAATCCATGCATATCACAGAGAAGAATTTTGTCTTGCATTTTTACAAAAAGTTTAATAAAGTCCTGCCTTGGCCAGCATTTTAAATGTCCACAGCATTTAAAAATCCTCTGAAAAAGAGAAATCCTTTCACCTGAAGACTTTATAGCAACATACATCAGCTCCAAAATATAAAGTGTGCAGACATAATCACTGTCAGCTTCAGCATAAGAAAACTTTGACAAAAACATTAAAAAGGATTTGAAGGGAAAGGGGAACATGAGAAGTGTGGGGAATGGGAAGAAGACAATGGGCATGTGAATCTGACAAGGCTAAAAAATGGCATCTAAAGGATAATTTTCCAATGTGTGTGTAAAGAAATCCTGTCAGGAAAAAAGTAGGTAAGATGTATTTAGTGGTAAAATTGTGTTGACTCTCATGGCAGAGTAACAGCTTGGATGCAAGATGACATTTGCTGCAGTAATAGTAGCTGAACATGGTGATCTTAGATATAGCATTTTGGGTAAACAGGAAACTGGAGAAGTTAAATAAGTGGAAACTAGAAAAGGAAAGAGGGTTGCAACTACAGGCTTAGAGGAGGTCGCGTTAAACACTACAGTTTCAGAAGCAGGAATGGCAAATACCACAGTTTCAGAAACAGGATTCAAAAGGAAACCAAATGTTTTAATTATAATTTCTTCATGCAACAACAGAAGTTACTAAATAAATGGAAGTATTTGTAAAGTTGCTGAGAACCTACCAAGTCCTGTTTATACCAATGAGAGCTTCTGCATTTTATGGACTTTTGAGAATCAGGACACTTTTGATTTGTGCCAATGACATTCAGAGCTTAACTATTGACTTTTCTTTCAGAAAATCTTGGACACAAATTTCATCTTAGGATCTGATTAAGGGAGGATAAAGATAAGCCAAAAAATCACAGACAGAAAGGATGAGAGTCATGCAGCACTATTCAGTACAATTCTCATGTATGTTAGCACTGGTTTTCATTTTTTCTTAATATGTGCATCTATTTTATTTTGCCTCAAAATCCAACTGAATATTTGAAAACTGAATATTTGAAAACTTTTTTTATAAGGCAAATTATTTTTACAACCTAATAAGGTGATAATAAATATGTCCTTTGAGTTCCAAGCCTACCAGGTTTGAACAAGTGTTAGCTTTCAAAAAAACAACAATATTGATAATGTATTAACTAGTTATACTAGTTAATATACTACTTTATATTAAAAAAGATAAACAGTATTATAATTATTTATAGTTGTCCTGTGCCTGAAATATGCTAAACGAGTTGGTAATCTCTCCTCAGATCATAATATAAAGCAGGGACCTGTACTTATGCTTCATTATTAGAAGCCTCACTAAAGAGCCCCTGAATAGAAAGAAAATATTCTCTATTAATTCTGAAATATTATCTCCTGGTAAAATTTGGTTTGTTGTTAGTCTCTCACTGTATTTACCCTGAGCATTAAGAACTGTCACTCTTTGCATGAGTTACAGTTCACTTAATATTTTTTCTTCAGTTTATTCTACCTTACAGAAACAAATTTACCAAATAATATGTTTTTGCAAAGTTTGGATCTTGGATTTAAGTGGCTTGTGAAATACTTGGTTACTTTATCAAATCAGCAGCTTGATCACAGCTGCATATAGCAGTGAGGTTCAGTTGGTATCATGCTGGTCTCTTATAAATGTCTCTGTGAAGAGGTAAGAAAAGAAAGGAGGAGAAATTTAATTGATAACATTGGCAGCATCCCACCTTTTTGCTTATAAAAGGCTAGTTCTGCTTGACCCTCCACTCTGGCAGGGAATCATTCAGTTTATGTGTATTTTTCACTCCTCCCACCAGTTCTGAGAGCAAAGAAGAGGTTTAACTGCACACTATAAATATGTAATATGAAAGCTATGTAAGCTGTCAGAGAATATTCCAGTGTTTAATGACAGTTTTCAGAATGTAGGGCTTGCAGATCTCAGATAGCATGCATACCTTGGCCAGTGAAATATATCCATACTTCTGCTGTATTTATTTGAATATTTCAGTATTTTAAACTATTTCCATCCACCCAAGGCTAACCAGAGCCTGAAATCTCAGAGTATGTACTACTCACAAATCTTGTTTTGGAGCCACAAAGGAATAAAGTCAGGAATAGAGCCTGCGTGGAAAGTCTTTCCTGAATATCAACCCTATTCTATTGAGGAGACGATGCTGTCAAAACCAAAACCTGCCCTACTTTTCAAAACACTTTGGAAAAACAGCACACAAAAAACTTACTAAATAATACACTCCTACATGCTGTAAAATTAAAGCAGGTGAACAAAGCATTTTCTTGGGCGTACAAGATCATAAGAAAATTTACAGTTTCTTATTGGCTTCTCAGGTTCAGATCAAGCTCTTGAGACAATAAGGGCTCAGAAAGATTAATTGTGCCTACAGTCAAAGTTCTGCCATATCAAATACAAAGGTTTTGTGTTAACTTTAAAACTGAGGGCAGGCTGAAGTTTTCTGCATCCTTTAAATTCAGTTTAATAAAAACCAGGAAAATATTGTGTCAGTTTCTCAAGAATGGCAGAGAGAAGTAGAAACATACAGCTTTATTTTGATGCTGAAAAGTAGTGTCTTGAATCAGATCTACAGAGCTTTGCTATGCATTTAATTATCATACACTCAAAATATTTAAGTATACTTAGCTAATAAATAGCAAGCCTTCTGTGACTTTTTGTAAGGAGAACTGGGCACACTCCTTTACTCTGGCTAGTGTTAACATGAAACAGGTGAATTGTTCTATGTTTTAAAGCCTAAATCCTCACCTCTACAAGCCTCAGTAGTGTAACTGTGAGACAGAAGAACTAACAGAAAAGAAATAGAAGATGGTCATTTCATTTTAGTCATTGTAAGGAGGGAAAGAGTCATTGTACAACTACTGCAACAGCACACAAATTAGGGTAGCTTCCATGCCCTCAGTGTCAACCTTACATGGAGGAAAGTTTCAAGAACACATTTGTGGTTTGGTATGTTGCTCCACACCACCTCATTTCTGCCCACTCTGAAAAGCAAGGCACCAGCAGCTTTCCTTTGACTTAGCATAAAGAATGGACACGAGGTAAACTGGTTTGGACTCCAGCTGTCTTTCTGCTCCAAAGGCATGATGGTGTTCATTAGAGATAAACCCTGCATACTTCTGAGAGATGGGGAAGGATTTCTATGCACTTTCAACATTGCAAGAGACGTGACCAAGTGCAGTCAATTCACTTCAGTACATTTTAGCTATAAAGGAAATTTGAAGAACTGTTCAGTTTCTACAACTTAGATCATGAAGATCGGAGAGATGATAATTTCATCAAGGATTAATCACTGAACTCAGAGGTGAACTAATTAAGAAAATTATTGTAAATCATCAAGTAAAACAATTTTGCATTTAGAAGGTACCCACCATTCTCTTTAATTCACGGCAGTCTATTTTAATAATACACTACTGACCAGAAATTCTATGGAATGCATAATCTGACCTGTCAGATCTGAAAGAATTTGTGTCCAAAAAAAAAAATTATCACTGGACTACATTTATTATGATTACACCACACGCAGCCTGAAACGGATTCAGAAATGAAGCTGTAGTCACTTTAGCTTGTTAGTTCTAATGCTGCGGCTAAATTACATCACAATTGCAATATTCCACAACTACTGAGAGATATAGATCTCCTAAGATAAAATATATGACCACACCATTTTGGCTTAAGGACACAAATGACTGACATAAATACCTGACTTTATTGCCTATCATTCTTAAATTTCTAGGGTATGAGCTAAAATCATGGGGATACAGTAAAACCAGTAGATTGGTAAACGTAGGGTTAATTGAATACTATTTCACTGGGAAATAACAGAATGGGCATCCTACAACAGAAATATCTAATATTTAAATATTAGATATGTATATGTTTATTAAATATCATATTTTATTAAATATTTTAAAGTATGCAATACATTGAAAAAAAGCAATCAGAATTTCAGAAACATTTACAATTACAGCTCTCAATCAAATACTTTTATATCAAAAGGAAGGAAGGAGATCAGATAGATAGAAAACAATAAATTCAATAATGTTCACGTGGATCTTGGTTTGGATTTTATCTGTACCAGCACCTCTATCAAGGGCTGCAATACTCTCTATCTAATGTGGAAGGATTCAAATTACTTTTTTTTTTTTTATAAAGACAGCAGAGATTATTTTTCTCTTTAACAATATCACAGGCAGAAACACTTATGAAGGGCTGGAGAAAGGCAGACAGAAGGAATGCTACGGATTTGTAGACACTGACAATGTACAAATTACAAGCAGAAACCAAAGACAGAGTACCTGAATTTTTGAGTAAATCAGTGGATTATGGAGAAGCAGTCTGATAGTTTCTACAATTATAACATAGTCTAATTGGCAAATAATTGGAAATAATCTCTTTAAAACTATTCCTGAAGAATAAAAAGAAAATCATGTCTGGAAAATTTTAAGTTGTGTTGAATGTAGAGTTAGAAAAGAACTCAGTTGGAGGTATGAATTTAGAAAGTCTGTTTTCAGAAGCTGTAAATAATAATTTTAATAATGTATGGTATTTTTTATTTCACAGTTTTTCTTTGCAATGTCTTAATAGGATAAATTGTTCTTGCAAAAAATGAATATAAGGTTTAGACTGTTAAGACATCATCACTTGACAAACTATCACAACATTCCATCCAAAAGCTTCTCTGAATTTTGAATTTCAGAAATTAATCTCTTCATAAAGCTATAGTTACTTTATTACAGGAAATTCCTTGTGTTTTTAAATCATCCACAAACCACAAGTGGTCTTTTCACATCTCTTGAGGTTAGTGTTATATTGTGGATACTGAAGGTGGTGATAGAGCGGTAGGAGAAACAGTACTTAAGATCTGCTTCCTTTCTTCCCATCTTTCCTTACTTGTAGTCAGGGATGTGCTGAACTTATTCTGAACAGTTCTTCTGAATAGACTTTATTAGCAATTTCTTAAAATTAAATAGAAGACTAGTGGAAAACAGAGAGGAAAAATTTCACAGAAATTTGTAGCCATTATAAAAGGGATCAGAACACCTTCTGCAGTAAGCAAATAAGAAGCAAAATCAGAACACTAGTTAGGGAGGAAATACCAAGAAATCCCATGTTATATTGTTCCCAGTTTGACAAAAGCAAATACGCATAACATTAATTTGTTTTCAACAGCATACGGGCTAAAAAGGATTATAAACTGTTAGCTAAGAAGCAGATTTATTTACTGGTATATATATAGCCTTCAGTTGAAGACTGACACCTGACTGTCATTGCTTAAGAAAATAATGAGGATATTTAGAAAGCTATTTATCAGGGGTTATAATGCACCCCTGTAGGAGGGACAAGGGCCACCAGATCCTACATATCTTTGTATCTAATGATCTGCTGAAAATTAGCCTAGGAAAAGAGTTTGAGAAGCCACTGCTAAGGACAAGACAATATCAAAATACTGTGCATCCCAGATGCCATGCAGTGCCTCTTCTCCCGCTTCAGAGAAGCGGGGAGCCACAGAGCTGGGGACTGACCTCCCCCCCTCTGCCCCACTCCTCCCCTCCTGTGTGCACCCACGTAGCCTCTCTATTCCCTAGAAAGCTGATGGCACACAGGAGCTGGGTGAAGGCACACAGGTTTACACAGTTGGGAACAGCTGTAGACTCAGTTCATTACTACTTTCCTAGCTTTCATTATTACTACCTGGCTTTCATGCTGGTGATTTACTTCCGTGTAGGCATCTACATAATCCTGAGTACAGCTGCTCTCACAGAACCACATTAGCCCTTGTAGAGTAAAGAAGTCTTTAAGGAGACTCTTAAGTGACAGCTCCTTACTTTCACAACTGTGAGCAAGTTTTGCTGGCTTCTGCTCACCTCAACGAATTAGAGAATATTGGGTATAAAACAATTAAGGAGATTGGTTTTGTCATCTCCATTTTACAGATAGGAAAACTAAGGCATGGGAATGCAGTGAAACTCCCCAGGGTAACTCAGGAGACCAGAATATAGACTAAAATATACATCTGAAAATGCAAAGAACCCTGCTTTGCTACTCTGACTACCCAAAACTATAGTTTAAACATGAAAAGGTCTAATACAATACTTGAAATTTGGAATGATAATTAGGTTTTAATCTTTCATTAATTTAAATAAGAGGTGTGCTATTAAAAAAAAAAAAAAGAAAAAAAGAAAAGAAAGAAAGAAAAAAACCCCAGAATTCCTAAGCCTGTGAACTTTAATTTCACATATATTTATTCGCTGATGTTTAAGAATGAATAATAATTAAATTACTCTCTCTTTTTTTCTGTTTTTAAGTACGGTTTCCTTTTATAATCATCTGAGATAATACTAGTGAAAGATAAAAGCTTCCATATAATCATTAGTTAATAGAAGTGGAGCATGCTGAAAATCACTAAAGTTAAATGGAGGCATATGGAAAACTCATTTCTTTAACCACTGATTGCCTGACTATCTATTTCTTGTGCATACATCACCACAGTACATGTTCCTAAACTATGTCAGAGACACTCCTCCTCTTCATTTTAATGTTATGCTATGAGAAAGGCTAATAGTAGCACAATGCCAGACAGATGATTTTCCTCAGAGAAAAACAACTTTTGTGCCCCCTTTCACATCAGTTTTATATCAGCTAACACTGTCACAGAAAGAGATCTATATTTGAATCCCAGGTATCATCCTAAGCAGTAAAAGACAAGTTGTTGTGAATAATCTCTTTAACAAAATGAAGGACAGAGCACAAAAGCTGATGGACTTCCTGAGGAGAGCACACTTAAAAATACCTGCTGCGCAGTACATAGAACAATTGCTGCCTTTCAAGATTTAAGAAGGCTAAGGTGAGCTCTACCGGCAAGGAGTGTTAAATCCGTGCCAAATCAAAACCTTTAGCAAATTCTGTTTGAAGGTGGAGCTTTAAAACAGAATTAGAAGGGAAGATTGCACGCATGATGTTGAGAGATGATGAAAATTAATCTTCAGTCAACTGGAAAGCCAAATAATTTATTTATCTTACCATGATTTGCTACTGAAGCCAGTCTATAGAAGGAACTGGGAAATAAATAAATTAGGTTTGGTAGAGACAGTAGGTATAATTCAGGTAAACTGATGTTTTACAATTGACTAGCTGCTTCTAATCTCTGAGGAGCACTGCCCTTCATGCCGTACCTGTTTCCTCCTTTGTTCTCAATTCATTTTTATGTTTTTCAACTTTAATTACATATCCTTTGAATCTGTGATAAGACCTCCTCTAGAGAATATGCTGGAAATTGTTGGTATTTGGGGGAAAATTACTGACGTTGAAACAAGCCTTGAAAAAGCTGGCTGACTTCTGGTGTCAAGAAGTGTCTAGGCATTGTTACTCTCCTAAACAACTTCCTTCTGTATTTCTTACATCTGGCTGGTTTTGAGTATCAAAAACCAGTCACGTCTTTCTTCACTAATATTCAGTCTCACCCAAAACCAGGCCACATTCACTAACTAGATGGGTGTAAAAGGCTTTACATAAAGTGGATTTTATTCAACATATCTTCGTCTTTTGCTTCTGAGGTCCCTGAAGACCCAATAACTACAAAGCAACCCTGAATAACAGGAATGTAGGAACAGATGTTATTTGGGCACTCTCACATAATAAAGACTTCTAAGAATCCCTGATGCCCAATTATCTAAACACTTATTCTTAAGTTTCCATTCAATGCATGATGAATTTAGCCTGTTTTAGCTGAATACAAAAAGAAAGTAGTTAGTGTGAAAGTGATGTCAATCAAGACAGACACATAAATGGACTGAGTAACACTATCTCACAAAGCATATATAACATAATCAAATAGGTAATTTAAATGAGATCATTTTATCCTGTAATAATTACCCTCTTTACACATGGTACTTATGTAATTATTATCTTGTTATTTTTGAATTATTTTGGATTATTTTGGATGCTAGAGCATTATCATATATCCTATCCATTATAATAAAAACCCATAGTCACATGGTCCTTTTAAAATATAATCTTGGATTAAAAATAAAATCACAGTGACCCAGAATACCAAGAGACTCCATTTGGATTTGGAAGATCTTCAGTTTCACCAACATTATGTCTTGCAAAGGACTTCAACAGGCTAGGTTTGCAGTGTATCAGAAGTGACAAATCCATTTTCAGTGACCCGCAACAGCCAGAATTGTTACAGATAATAAAACTACCTTCCTCTTCTCATTTCAGCTACTTCCAGACACTAGCTTCTTCAACTCATATCTGCTCATGGATGGGCAGATTATTTCTATTGACAGGATTGCACTGAAGGGAACACCACACAATTAGGTTCATATTATATACAAGACAAGAGGTTAATTTGTTCAACACTTTTCTTTGTAATGCCACCTTCCTCTACATGATTCCTGAAGATGGAGAGAAAAGAAAGAACTCCAAATGTAGTTGAAACATTTGAAATTCTAACTTTAAAATTAGAGCAAGAGAACTCTATTGTGTCTTTATAGTTTGAGAGAGAAAACACAGAAGGTTCTCTATAAGTAGTCCATAACTAATCAGAACTCAATGATGGCTGAATCAGGACACTGGTAGTATTTTAAAAACAGTAGTCAAAGTCATGGTCATGCTGCCTGCACAAAAGATTGAAAAAGCCTAGATAAGTTTAAGGGCTTACCAACAACAATCCATGTAAACTTGCAGAACTGCTTCCTGTTAGCTAATTAAAAACAAGCTTTAATTTTTTAGGACAAAAATTAAATGTGGTATAAATTAACAGCCATTTTCCCTTCTACTACTCAATGTTGCACAAATTAAAAAAAAAAAA
>VZTL01021536.1:12894-25014 GCA_013400535.1 Scopus umbretta
GCAGGCAGGGGATGGACCACTCACACTACTTCATGTACCTACAGAAAAATTACTCAACAAAAGAGATCTCCAGTAAACAGAAAACACGCTGTCCAAGTTTGCCCATTTTTAACATGGTAACTTGTCTGTCATTATTTTACAAGACTGTAGTGTCCTTGGCAAGTAAAAATGCATAGACATGCAAAAGCTTCAGTCCTGAGACTTCAGACTGGTTTTCAGGCTTTGAACCATCAATATCTGAAGCCCAGAAATCTTTCAGACTGGATTATCTGCATTACTCAAACTGAAACATTTTGCTAGGTGCTGAGAAGTTACTGCCTGTGTGGAAAGGTTATTTGATCATTTCTCAGTTGCACGTGCAGAAAAAGCTGTATTTGTACAAACTTTATATACAGTAGTGCCTCTACATAAAGTTTATTATATAAACAGGATTCTTCATTTCTACCTGCTTCCATCTTAAAAATTTTCTGTGCTTTCCTGCTAACAGCTTTCTTAACATTTAAAATTAACATAGCACATAAATTTATATCACTGTTTCCTGTAATTTTCATAACCAGCTGTTAACCAGTTATGGTTAAGAGCTAGTATGCAAGAGTGTACAAATACAATGTTACACAGTAGTCCTAAACCTTTTATGCTCAAAGTCTGAAAACAATTTTTTAACTTTGTCCTCTATCGAAGTTACTCTGCTATTAATCATCTACATTTTAATACTGAACTATAGCTTTAGATCTTCTTCAGCAGTTAGTAAAATATAATTATCTATATCAAAAGGTACAGATCAACATAACATACCAAACACTCCTGTCTACATTTGATTCATTTATGTGTAATTCACCAACAACGTTAAGTGATTCTTACAAACTGAAGGACAGTATCTGATGGAGAAGTTGTAAAGTATGCTACAAATGGGTTAAACTAAAAGTGCAGGTGTTGAAGATCATTTTGTTCCTCCTGAAATGCTCTGGAAATTTTAACAGCTTCCTAATTACTTTGTTTGCATTTGCAAATTTTCCATGTGCTACAATCATGGCTATAAATTCTAAAAGCTTCTCATTGTCACATGGTTTCAAGGAATGTGGTGAATTATTTACAATAACTTAATTCTGCAGCATTTACTTTTTCTGCCTAAAAACAAAAGTTCTTAAAGGAAAAATAATACTCTGCCCAAGGAGAACAAACGAGACTTACAACTTTTTTCATGGAAAAGACTGAAATAGAAGTTTTCAGAAGTTCAGAAGAAAAGGTTTCTCAGCTGCTCTAAAATATATGAAGCTTAAAAAAAAAAAAAAGCTGATCTGAAATTCATAGTGACAATAGTAAACATTTTGGGGAGACAAAACTGTCTTAAAAAAAACAATGCTTAATCTATTTTCAATTTGACATTATTTCATCTGTGACACAGATGTCATGACGATGCACATCAAGTTCAATCATTGTAGGAACTCTTAAAATTATACTATTTAAAAAAGGTAAACTCTACCAATATGAAATGTTATGCTAACTTGCTCGATTTTACATGTTTAATTTAGCATACAGTAAAGTAAAAGCAGCACATGAGGTATGCAAAATATTCTTCATTAGTCTCAGCCTCTGCTCTAGAAACATATTTCCCCATTTTTCAACCTCATTTTTTCCTTACAGAACTTAAGGATGAAAAATTACTAGATAACACATAACATTTTTTGATATCTGAGCTGTTCTTATTTTATCTATCTTCCCTGGAAGCAAATATTTTATGCAAGTATTTTATACAGATAGTTAGTCCAAAATTCTATTATACACTCTCTTTACAATACTTTTTAATTTTAAAGAGCAGCAATGAGTTCTTGCATCATTTCTCATTTACCTGTGGGGGTCTTTTGAACTTGGTATAATATACACACACTCCCTCTTGGTGAAAGTATTTTCTATCCAGGATTTCTGGGACTGAAAAATAAAAAGTGTAACACTATTATAAAATACAAATCATACAACTTTGCAATGAAAAATTGTTTTTAAGGAAACAAGAATTAGAATACGAGGGATTTTTTTATTTAAAGATGAAGGCAAGTAGTGTCTAATACAAGGAAGTTAAATTGCCATTTAATGTTTTGTTGGGTCCCAAAACCTAAAAAAACTCTCACACTGCCTAAAAGCTGAGATAACCAGAATCATTATGTAATTTATTTTATACACAAATCCATTAAAATCCTAAGTAATATTTTTCAAGGCTAACATTTAAATAGCAAAAATTTGCAATACGCAAATAAAGATGTACCAAAAACCCAAAACCAATTTCAAAATATAGTTTACCTACCTTGCTAAGGAAAAAAAAAACAAAACAAAACACACAGTTAAATTTAAAAAAAAAATTGAAATATTTATGTATTTACCTCTCTAATATTCATCTTGAAATTGCAGGTAATGAAGTTTTCTAACAACACTAGCAATCTTTTCTAGTAGCAATAAATAGGTCATAACCTTTGCTCTTAATCAAGAAACTTTTCATTTCAATAAACAAATGTAATTAGCATTTCTAAGCTACGTTTTAAGCTTGAACTTGAAACATGTTCCAAAACATTAAGGATGTTTACTTCTTCAAATGCTTACCTATTCCAATAGCTGGACATAATTTCATTTCAGGTGCTTTAAACAACTATGTAACATTATCTTACATGATAATCTCAGGATTACATGCTAAACAATATGCATAACGCCCAATGTCTAAGTCGTGTTCCAGCAATACATTGGGAAAGGCACTCAGGCATGATTTTTAGTAATTAAAAACAAGAAAAAGTCATGGGGTGCCAATTTGTACCTTATGCAATATTGCTTTAAATCCTTATTAAGTTTACATTAAAATTTCTTCATTGCTAACTGCATGCCCCATTCTACATTTATATTTCACCTTTAGAAAAATCTCAAAAATTTCATACGTGTTCTATTTTACAAGGGGGGAAAAAAAGACTGATTGTATATTATTCACAGATATCTAAATAGAGGTTTGTGGAAATTATGAAGAAAGTAAGATTATTCCCCCCCCCCATCTATTACCACAGAAGATTCAGTAAAGATGGATGGCTTTTCACTCACCAAAATTTCAAGATCAGTTTAAGATAATACAGAGAAACTATTTCAAGTAAGAATGTACCACCTAATTTTAATACAGGCCCCTGGAAAACTGCTCCTCAACTGCCCACCCTCTTTCAAAATATTTCCCAGACTCACTAGATCTTTCACACATTATTTATCATGATCTCCTTCCAATATTTTGTTTTAGTGAACTTTGACTATGAATCTGTCAAGATGGCAGCGAACTGCTGCTCCAGTTTCTGTTTCTCCACATTAAGAGGGCCACCAGCCTCTTCCAAGGAGGATGGAAAGTTGCAGCGTACAGGCACTTCCCAAGAGAGAAAGGGTAGGAGAAAGGTAGAGGCACAATCCACAGGGAAGAATCATGGTGGGGAAGAGGAGATGTAAACACAATGAGCATTCACACGATATATTTTACATTTAAATTAGTATTTTAAATGCTTGGAATAAATAGCCAAAGCCATTATTTGCTACTGTCCTATCTCCTTTACCTATACGCAGGGAAGAATGCTGTTGCTAAGGAGAAAGAAAGGCGGCCTAGCAAGGGAAAAGCAGGGTATTAGACATGATATGCAAACATGGTGTTATGAAGGATTCTGTTACACTTACGGTGCTTTTCCCTCTTTTTTGTATTTTTCCTTCTCCTTTGGAGCAGGAGATCAAAGAGAATGACTCTGCACAGGCTTGTGAAAGAGAAGATCTCTTCCTTTGCTGTCCTCAGAATTAATCTCTAATCTTTCAGTAGCGTTCTCCTCAGTTCTTGGATACGAAAAAAGCAGCACATCACTTTCCGTGAAGGAGCTGGATATTTCCTAGGACACCTGTCCCTTAGATGAGTTGGGCTCAAAACAGCTTTATCTCTTCTCTACCTTTATCAGAAGGTTAGCAGTGTTATAAAAATAAATTTGATATATGTGTATATGTACATTTATAGAAGTATATAATACTATATGTAAAAATACACATTCAGTAGGTAGTCCAAATTTTTAGCTTCCTCCTCTCATAGTAATTTTTTTTTTTTTAAACACTATTAAGCCTTAGCTTTTGTGATAGGACTCCTACTTCTGGGAGCTGCTTTCTGCTTAGCTGAGTGTCCCCACTGTTTATACAGGTACGTATTTTTGTACTTAATTTCTTAAAATTGAGGTCTTGTAGAGATCATTACTTTAATGTTGCAGTAGTTTAAGCTTACATAGGAAGTCTGCAGATCCTCCAGAATATAAGATAAAGAACAGTAGTTTAATACTTAAATGTTTTAGTCATCTGGCTAAAACCACACTTGAAGCAAGCTATCACAGGTTTAACATGCTAGATATTGAAAACTGAAGTATATAAACAACAAGTAATTCCATCAACTGCTCTATGCAGTATTATTTTATTATTAAGTGGTAATCAAAGCTGGGGACAAGGAACACTGGCTCACAATGTGCAACACCACTTTTCATAATTAACGGATCTGAAAATCAAAAAAACCCGATTGATTTTTGTCTTGAAGAATGTACAGTTTGAACCACTCATCAAGGATTTCTCTCTATTCTTCATTAGTGAAAGTATTTTCAGTAGCGCATGGGTACATCTATGCTATTTACGTGGAGGAGGTGCTATAGTGTTATTAAAACATGATATAAATATATTAAAATATATAAAAATAATATTAAAACATTGGAACCTTTCATTTGGCAAAATTAGATTCTCTCCAGAAGCACTCCTGTATGCTGATCAATCTTTATCACAAGAGATTTTATACAGAATTTGCTAACAAAGTCTTGTTTTCAGTTGAGGGGAGAGGAAAAGGACAGGGGGCAGGGAGCAAACCAAAGAGAGAACAGAGTAAGCGAGAGACATTTCCCATAAATGGGTAAAGAACACAATAAAAATGTAGGAAGAACTGACACGCGGTATTGCCTTCCCTGTAAGTACTACTATTATGTAACATTCCTGTGATGACCAGAAAAAGGAAGATGACGCAAGGACACTGTTAAGATAAATTAGTTGCAGCAACTACCTCTAAGAAATACTTCCTTATCAGCTAAAGATCAAGTTAAAATAGATCAAGTCAGTAGTCAAAAATCAACATGCAAGTTACCAGACTTTTAAAAAGATTGCCTACTCTTCCTAAAGCTTTTTAATCATCTCTACAGCAGACACAACTACACCCCTTAACCTCTGCTTCCAGTAACGGGGCAACTCCCACTGACGGCAGTGGTCTGTTTTGCCAGTGTCTTTTAGAAGGCGCACCTTCCGTGATGGTTACAGGCAACATGGGTCAGGAGCTCTCAGGACAGTGAGCTCTGTAGTGCTGCTATTCAAGAAAAAGGAAAGAAAAGGGGTGGGGGAAGGGGAAAGGAACTATGAACCCTCCCCCAAAAACATATAGTCAGATTTTAGCAAAAGGCACAAGTGGTATCAACATACAATGAGCTACTTTTCAAGTATTTACTTTCTTTTCTTTCAAACTTCCATTGTGAGGGGGGGGAAAAAAACCCTGAGCTTTCCAGATTCTCTCCCATGCATTTCAAATCTCTTGAGCTAAATAAAATTTAAGACCTACAAGAAAAATGTTAATATAATTAATATTACTCCAGAACTACCTTCATTATCTCTTTCCTGCAGGCGAGATATCTATGAAAATCTCACCACATTAAGACCTCTTAGCAGTCAATGTTGGCAGGATCTTTTCTGCACTCCAAAACCTCCTTAACTTCTACTTTGCGGAAGATGTACTACAGGAACTACTAACTCCTAGTCCCCAAGTGGCCAACAAGGCTTTTTGCTCAGTCTTTAAGCTGTAGAGGGTTATGCAAGATACCTCATTCTGGTTGCACTGATTTCTGAGCAGACAAAGTTCACTGTGTCATTCAGTACTTCTGAAAGAACTTCAAGAAACAAAAAGCACATAGATTTGATTCAATAAGCTAGAAGAGATATACTCACCCTGGGATCATGATTAAAGGAAATACTTTAAACTATTTCCAATAACTAAGTCCTTTCATAACAGTTTCACAAGTGCTGAAATAATTGTAATTGCTATTTGAAACAAAACTTAGACAAGTATTTGCTAAACTAAAAACTCAAGAGAATGTTCCCCACTACAGTACTTCCAACTTCTGGAAGTATCTAAATGCCAAAATAATCCCACAACCTTTTACAACACGTGGAAGTTTTACTGTAGCCGTTTTATTATTAGTTATTTTTGATTCAGCAATAGCATTAACACTCCAAAGAATTGGTTATAGAAATTATTTAAGTGTACCTGCTCAAGATGCAAGGAATTCCTTATGTTATCTTTACTGAAATTAATGATGGATATTTTTAGTAAGTCTACTTGTAGCATGAAACTTTTAAAACAAAGTTAACTATTATTTGAGGTTTTGTATATAGCAGGTTACAAATGAAAGGAAGCAGTGACCAAAGTATAATGTGAGACCAGGTGTCAGAAAAAAACAAACAAAAAACCCCAAACCACCTACCACTCCCCCCACTTCAACTCACACAAGTGTTTATAAAGAGCCACTTATTCAACATATTAAAATAATAGGACAACTAAGTTCTAGTAGGGCAGCAATTGATGGATAACAGTACAACAGAGCCTTATGAAGCTATTGTGAAATTCTCTTGAGTTTATCCAACAGTTCGGTCTGAATCATTTTTTGTATAGAAATTAAGCTTTCCTATTTGGCAAGATCTCAAAATAACTTGCATGACTTTCAATGAACACAAATATGGCAGGTATAAATATACTGTATAGCTGACAATCATGAACTTGTTCATGTACAAAAGGATCCCAGTTTATTCCTTCTGCTCATTTGTAATACTGTATACTGTTTGAGGCTCGTAAGTTATAGAATATTTGTTACAAAACTAAACTTTAACTTAACCCAAATATATTGCTTTTGAATCTGCAACACTGCATACCAACCTAGCGGTTCTGCTGACAGTTTGTCTACAAAGCTGACCATCTGAATCAGGAAACTGAACTGGATTAAAAAAAATAGTATTCCAAACTGTGACTTTTGTGGAAGGCTGATAATAGAGATTTCAATTACTGATTGCACAGACCTCAGTTTCAAATTTAGAAGGCCTATCACTTTCTACAGCATCTCATATTTCAGCTTTCAAATCTTTCCTTACACTATATGGCAGTTCAATATATGCAATGGTTTTTAAAGGAAAAGATCTTCCAAGTTTATTTGTATTTTATTTAAAAATCAATAGACTCTATATTCTTTCCCCACTGCCTGCAATTTTCCAGAAAGGTAAAGCTTCCATTTGGGCAAAAGCAAATACATGGAAAGTTTCAGGAAGCCTGAAAACAAGAAGATACAGTGGAAACTCTCTGCAGCAGGACTACTCACACTAGCACTGCTGTAGAGCAGTCCTATCCGTCTAGGTCACTTACAACCAGCAAGATAAATTTCAAAACATTTCTAAAAGACATTCTGTCCTTTAAGAATGCCCTTTAGCTTGTCTATTCAAAGAAGAGTCCACTGACAAGTTACTGCTTCTTATATAACTATACCTACTGCACACGCTCTTTTCACGATTTACAAGAGGCTCTCTCATCTAGGACACCCACTCCGTTAGCCAGACACGGGCTATACCGCGGGACTGAACTGTGATCCCTGCCCAGCCAGCTAACCCCTACCTGAGCACTGGGCTCCTGCAGCTATAGCTGAAAGGCAGAAATGCCAAACAAACCTTTACCTTACCGCTTTCATACTCAATACGTTGGATAAAACCAAACAAAGCCAAACAACCAGGATGAATCCGATAGCAAATTAAGTTAAGCAGATCAAACAGCTTAGAATTCATAAAACTTTTTGTGGGAAGAGGTGCCATAAATAAAATGCATGCTAGCTCTCACTGCAATTTCTAGCTTCAAACCCTTAAGGCAGTAAGAACCACGCCTCCAGGCAAAGTACCTGGACTTGTTCTTAGTACAAATTAACTGAATGACACTGAAAATGTGCATCCCAGGATGAGCTAAGCAACTAAGCTGCTGTGTATGGGGTGGAAAGTTATCTGACAGACAGTTATGCCTACATTTCTCAAAGAAAATACCCAAAATGTTGTATGAACAATGCTAGCAGAGCACAACTTAGTCCCTCAAGGAAACATTTATCATTTGAGGAAAGTCTTCAGAACTTCAGCTAACATTAAGTAAATAAGCAGATGGGAGGAGAAAAGAAAAAAGTAGGCAGTTTAATGCCATATATTTGCTAACATTTGTTTTAAGCTCTTGGCTCCAGCAAACCCCAGACATTTAATTTACTTGCTTTCCTTGCAATTTAAAATTACATACCTCTATAATTACTGTTTGGGGTTTTTTGTTTTGGTTTTTGTTTTTTTGTTGTTTTTTTTTTTTTTTGGGGGGGGGGGGAGAAAACAAAGCACTTAGCCAGCTAGTATTATGAACTATATTTAAAAGACTCTGTGCTGAAGAGTAAGAGTGCTGTCTGTCCAGAGAACACACAACACACACAAAAGGTTTACAGAATTTGATCCTGAATCAACAACTAGAATACCAGTCAACCTGATCAATTTTTTAACTAACTTCTATAGAAAGTACAGATATGTGCAATACTAGAAAGGCAAAAAGGCCCAAATATTATCACAATGCCAAATGATATTTATACAGAGTGCTTTAATGTATCCCTGTGAAGTATGTCACTCTAAATGAGGACAACTGTGCATTAATCTTAAATTGTTGCTTAATCCACTCCAAATGAAAATTTTTGCAAGGATATTTTACCTGCAAACCACATCAGGATTATTTTATTACTATTCTGAAACAACTACCAGCCTCATCCACACGAAAATAGTTGTTTCATTTATTTTTTGCCACAAACCCATTGGGCCACCTCTTGTCACAGAAACCAAACAGCTCAGGCACAGACAGCCCCATCGTGCACAAAAGGTGTCTCTGCTATGTTGAAGATCCTGTTCCGAGCAGAACGGTTCACCTGGCTTCACTTGACTCATATGAAACCAAACAGCTCTAGTTTTCTGGGTTGAAAGACTTCAAATGAAAATATTGCTACAGTCCTGAAAATACATTGCTCAGTAGCAAAAAAATACTGATTTTATTTTAAATAAAAACTGTTGAGGAAGCAGGGAAGGAAAAAGGGCAGTCAGAGAAAGTCTTCTGTCCATTCTCCTTCACGCTGTATTCAGAAGCAGACGTCAAAGGAGCCAGCAAACGAAGATACCAATCTTCCTATCAATGGCTCCTTTAGTGCTGAAAACAAACCTTCAACAATCTTATTCCCTATTAAACAGTTCAGAAGATTTGCTCTGAACAGTTTTCACAGCAATCCAGGTCTCTAACAGAGTAGCTATTGTTTCATCAAGTTCTTCTCTGACGTAACGCAGTCACCCCCGAACTCCCAAATCCACGTGCAGTTTTGGATGCAAAGAATACTTGGGATTTGTCAAAAGGGATTTTTACAGCTCTCTCAAACTTGATGACAGTGATTCCAATATGCTATTTGGAGAGCAGGCTGCTTCTGTGGGAATTTTTTCACCAAACAATCATAATTTTTTGCTTTAAGTTGTTTAGGGATTTTTTTTTTTCTGGTAGATTAATTTAATTCAGAAGACCATAAATTTATATACAGAATTTATCATTCTGAAGTCATTATTTTTAATCCTAATGCACTAGAATAAAACCCACAGACCTAATATTTTTGGAACATCTTTATTACATTCAGACTCAATCTACTTTACCTACATTACTGGCAAAGTTATCTTCTAACTGTAATACAGGTCTTTCAGGGGAAATTCAGAGCAAATACGGCATATTTTTAAATAAATCTTTTTTTAAAATTGCTGGTTTAACACCCACATGAAGGTGCCTGCTGTTCTACAGTTAGAGCAGTCATAACATTACTCCTCCTTTTTAGAAAGTATTAATCTTAAAATGCATACACCATCCACACAAAGCATTAAAAAAAATATTAAAATATACCTAGAAAGTATTTCACAACTGATTCTATAGTATGAGAGATCTCAGGTCACACTGGAATAAACCATCAGTTGATTTCAGAAGACACATGCACACTGGTGTAATTCCAAAATGGCCTTCTCTCAGCTGAGAGAATAATAACAATAAACACCTTGACAGTTACATGTTCAATTAACAGATACAGTAATTAAACAAACTTGCCCAAATCAGAGACCCTATAAGACTGTGTCAGCCCAGCAATGGCACACTGTTCATGAACAAGCCTTCAGAAAAGCAGAATACCCAGGGTGGGTGTGTGTGTGCGTATTTTGCTTTTTATCTCCCGACTTTCATAAACAGAATTTTGAATTTTGGTAGGAAAAAGAAAACACAGAAGAAAGTAAACCAGTTTCACTGCTGTCAACTGGAGTAAATACATTGATTTCAACATAGTTTACATTTGCAATCCTCCTGACTAATGAAATACCAAACTAAAAATTTCTAGCCCTTCTAAAGAATCTATAAATGACTTTCTACAAGCTCCCAGACCAGTCAAATTTCAATGCATTCCATAAAGTATTTCAGAACATACACCAAACCTATGATCTAGAAGCAACAAACCAGGAATTAGCCCACTGAGTTTTCAAAGGAGATGAAAATAATTCTTTACCCCCTAAGACTTACAACCATAGATGAAAGAAAAGGACAGAAAGAGAGCATGTGGCAGTAACTGCAAGGAAAATATAGCTACAGCTTTTCAACCCACATTTTTTAACTCTAATACCCACTTTGTTCAAATGAGAGATTCCAAAAAAATACATGGCAGAAGTACATAGGAATGTTTTCAAACCTGTCATACAGTGCCTGCTTCTTTCTGCCAGGGTCCCTTGTTCAAAACCCATTTTTAATTACGTCGAGTCACCAATATAAACCAATCCCAAATATCTTACATTTTTAAATATGCAGCCTACTTTTCCTTCCTTATCTACAGTGATACAATTGTATAGTCTGCATCCTCTTCGCCTCTCCCAACAACAACGATTTAGCTGCAGCCTGCGGTTGTTCTAATCTTACCGTTGATGCAGACTGCAAGCCTACACACTCTCTTAAATAACACCAGGAGGAAGGTAGAGTCAGCCTCCTACTCACCAACACGCAACTGAAACGATGCCAAGCCTTTTTAAGTGGGTCAAATAATTTCTGTGGGTATCAAGGATGGCCACTCAAGCTGGTCCTTTCTGGAGGGACCGATGGGACACACTGTGCATGGCTGCTAGAACCTCTGCACTTCCTGGCTCACCAGATTTACTCCACATGAAAGAATTAGTTTGGTTCAAACCCCACATTTCCAGCAAGTGCTGGGCTTACCTTGCACGTGCCACAGAGCATGTATGAACAGACAATCCCATAAACTCTGGGTTTATTTTTGGAAGGAATGAGGCTTGGGGCACACTTTCAGAGGTAAAACAATTCAGACAGCCTGGATCCGTTGGCTGTCCTCCCCAGACAACTTCCAGTCCCTTTCCCATCACATAGGGAATACAAATCACAGATGCGAGAAAGGAGTTAGCGGTGGCCACCTCTGGAAATAAAGCAGTAGGAAAGGGCTCCTGTGACCAGCCAAATAATTAAACCCTCGATTTGCTTCCAATTTGTTACCAGATGAAAAAAGCTCAGCTCTGGCAGATGCTACTCATAGATAGCATACAGGCTGCAAGTTCACTTCACCTAGTGCAAAGGATATATTTCAGCTTTATTTGAGCTACAAATTCAAAGAAGGTCCTGCCTTTCTGGTTCATGAAGTGCATGAACATCTGATTAATGCATTATGTGCTGAAGCACATTACAACTACAAAAGCAAGCTGGAAGGGTGGATGTTGTTGGTCTTGCTCTACCACTTTCTTAGCCTGTTCCATTTACAGATCTGACATTTTTAATGTTGTACAAAGAAAGGTGGTACTTTATCATCACAGTGAAGACTTTGGTGCCTGCTGACTTAAGTAGGCTATTATTAACTCACTAGAGCAATGGAAACTTGTTATCACTAAGCGATTTTTGACATAGCTAGCCTCAGACGACCCTTCGAATATCTTTAGGAATTA